>PVJC01021152.1:0-12709 GCA_004026665.1 Murina feae | reverse complement strand
TAAAATCATAGCTTTAGGATGACTTTCTTACTTACCGGAAATCACTTAGAATGTTAATAAAAACTGGCTAAAAGTTAAAAGGGGGCTTTAAAAGGTTAAGTATGGTTCTCATCAAAATCAATGTTTAAGGCCATGGCCATAGGGATTGGGAGTTGGTGGTGAAGCAGGTTGATGATAATCTCTGTCAATATCTCCTCTCTCTCTCTCTCTCTCTCTCTCTCTCTCTCTCTCATACACTCATGCACATTCTAAATTATATGACAAAATAAAATTCTGTGAAAATTTATTGCTAAGCCAAAACATCATACAGTTGTCTAATTCAGAAGGAATATTTAAAAAATAATTTATACTCTTTCATAATGTGTCCCAATGTCCCTTTTTTGTTTGGCCTTATGCTTATGCTTCCTTCTAGTCCTATTGTCTTGTCATTTTTTTACCCTTCACCATTTCTTTTTATCTGTTGTTAATCCTCACGCAATATTTTTCCATTGATTTTTAGGGAGAATATAAGAGAGAGGGAAAGATAGAGAGAAACATCAATGTGAAACATATTGATTAGTTGCCTCCTGCGTGAACCCCGACCAGGGCCCAGACCGGGGAGGAGCCTGCAACCAAGATATGTGCCTTTGGCCAGAGTTGAACCTGGGACCCTTTGGTCCACAGGCCGACACTCTATCCACTGAGCAAAAATGGCTAGGGCTACCTTTTGCCATTTCTTAGACTCAGTTACCATTCCCAAATGTTGACATCCAGAAATCCTTTCAGATGAGACCATCAATTCATGCTTCCCAAAACTTCTACTTTACAGATTAGCTAAATTATAAACTTTCCCATTTACAAATGTGGCATTCTTCTGTAGCCTAACATTTGTCTAAAGATAGTTTTCATTATCCATTGGATCTTATTCATTCTCATATACAAAATTAGTACTTTAACCTCTCTTTCTTACTATAGCTAATCTATAAATATAAAAGACTAAGTGACTGTCTGTCCATCCATCCAATCATCCGACTGACTGACTGGCCAGTACATATGACACACACTGGCAATTTAAAAATAAATTTTGATTCACGCATGTGCGATATATATAAAGCTCTCAACGAATTTCTTAATGGTATTACTCCTTCGGGAATGCCATATCATAAATTAGAATTGAAAGTAGGTGCAATCATCATGCTACTGAGAAATCTTAATAGTAAATGGGGTCTTTGTAATGGTACTAGATTTATTATCACAAGATTATGACCTAACATAATCGAAGCTGAAGTATTAACAGGATCTGTGGAAGGAAAGATTGTTCTGATTTCAAGAATTGACTTGTCCCCATCTGACACTGGCCTCTCATTTAAATTAATTCGAAGACAGTTTCCCGTGATGCCAGCATTTGTGATGACTATTAATAAATCACAAGGGCAAACTCTAGACAGAGTAGGAATATTCCTACCTAAACCCGTTTTCAGATAGAGTCAGTTATATGTTGCTTTCTTTTTAGTTCGAAGAGCATGTGAGGTTAAAGTTGTAAATACTTCATCCCAAGGGAAATTAGTCAAGCACTCTGAAAGTGTTTTCACTCTTAATGTGGTAAACAGGGAGATATTAGGATAAGTTTAATAAATTTTTCAGTCATTATTTTTGTCAATGTTGTTTTTATATCATGTCTTTGTTTTTGTATCATTTTTGTTATTGTCATATCACGTTATTATTTATTAATCTATATATTATTTTATATGCATTTACTAATTTTCTTTTATCTCTGACACTTCTACTATAGAGAAAGGGCAAATAGCAACATTAAAATATTTCTTCTAATTAATTTCCTTTCAATGTGGATGAATCTGTACACTGAGCCGCTAGTAAATTTATAAACTTTAAATTTATAAGTCTTTGTATTACTAGTTAGTCTGGAGCTACATGTGACGTTTCCATCTGCTGGAAATTAATATTTTCTTCTTTTTGGGAGGGAATTAAAACTTGAATTTAATGTAGAAGGAGCAGTAATTTGGCCCTGTTTTCTATGAGCAGAGCAATGCAGATCTGTCCAGCCAGCTGACTTCTTGTTCTCTAGACAGATACCAGGGAGAAGTACTATTGCAACCGAAAACAAGAGGGGATGTTAATGGAGGGAATGGGATGAAATCTAGATGATGCTAATCACAACACTATCTAAACAGTTGAGTCAAATTAGCTGTTTGGTCATGTAGACAACTCATCCAATTGCCTGAAATTTGCTTATTCGCATACAGAGCCTGAATATATATATATGTTTTTTTGTTGTTAATCCTCACCAGAGGACATTTCTCCATCGATTTTTAGGGAGAGAGGGAAAGAAGGAGAGAAAAATCAGTGTGAGAGAAACACATCAATTGGTCACCTCCTGCACAAGCCCTGACCAGAGAGCCCTGGCTGGGGAGGAGCCTGCAACCGAGGTATGTGCTCTTAACCAGAATCAAATCCAGGACCCTTTTGTCCACAGGCCGATGCTCTATCTACTGAGCCAAACCAGTTAGGCCCTGAATATTTTCCCAAGCTTCAGTTTTTGATGTATGCCAACTTTTAAACAATTTTAAAGATTTAGTTCTGGCAGATTACCCCTGACCACTGAATTAGCATTACTTCTCTCTGCACTTTTCACTGTTACATTCGCTTTTTTTGACTACCATTTTCTTTAGTCCAATTGTAAACATTATTCAATATTTTATTTTGCAGCAGAGTAGATAATACAAGATACCAAATGTCTAAAAAGAGCCTCTTCTTCCCACTTGTGCTTCTTCTGGTGATACCAGTTTATATTTTGCTTTCAAAGGTGTCCCATCACTGTATGGCAGACTTGTTCCGTTAGCTGTCTCTACCTGCCAAACCCTCAGGTCTGCTTATGGGAACTGAATATAGGATTTCTCCTGATTTCATTGAAAACTGTCAGCCTTTTAGCGCTGCCATATTGTTTTGACAGGAAAACAACCAAGTTGTATTATTAAACTTTCTTTTCCATTTTTCTTTCTCTGTAAGAATAAATTTGTTACTACTTATTATCTAAACTTTGATAAAACTACTCAAAACAAATTTCAGCTAGTCCCAAAAGAATCATGGTAATTTAAGCCACTGGTAATTAGAAAGATTTTAAAATGCCACTAAAAACATTATCAAAATTTGCATTTATTTCAGCTAACACTTGAGAGGAAAGGGTAAAAACAATTGCAGAAAAAAATAAATTTAGAAAGAACTTGGGAAACAAAAATGTTCTTAAGCTAAGTGAGGCGACTTTTTGAGCTTTCACACAGAGACAACTCCAGTTAAAACTCTACCTATTCTCAACCTGGCTGTGGCTCAGTGATTGAGCGTCAACCTATGAACCAGGAGGTCAGGGTTCAATTCCCGGTCAGGGCACACACCTGGGTTGCAGGCTCAGTCCCCGGTGTGGGGTGTACAGGAAGCAGCTGATCCATGATTCACTCTCATCATTGATGTTTCTGTCTCTCTTCCTCTCTGAAATCAGTAAGAATATATTTTTTTAAAAAAGAAAAACTATGCAAAAAAATACTCCCCTTCATAGTCCATCTCTCTAATTGACTATTATTCTGCAATGACAGTAAAAAAGCTAAAGCAAATGACCATATTAAGTTAAATTCACATTGAATAAATGAACAAAGAAACCAAATGGGCAGAACATTTTCTTGCTGATGCTGGTAGGGATTATTATCTATTAAGCAGATCGACTCAACTTAGTGAATGTGAATACCCTCTACTTTTACTGAGGGTGTTCACATAATTTATTTTCAAAATAGAGATGCTTTAGAATGTGAAAAGTGGCACTATTAATAATTACATGAAGGGAACAGGCATAACCTGAGATTGTACTGGTCAAACGTCGCCTGGAATGCCTTTTCCTCCTTCCACGAGTATTTAAGGGCTACCCACTGTGGAAGGCCTAGATCACGGCTCCCCTAAGAATGGTCTTTGGAGTATTTCAGCCTTCCTATTTTTTTAAAAAATCCTCACCTGAGGATATTTTTCCATTGATTCTTAGGAAGAGTGGAAGAGAGAGGGAAAGACAGAGAGAAACATCCATGTGAGAGAAACACATCAATTGGTTGCCTCCTGCTGGAGCCCCGACCAGGGTAGGGACCAGGAAGGAGCCTGCAAATGAGGTACATGCCCTTGACTGGAAAAACCCAGGACCCTTCAGTCCGCAGGCTGATGTTCTATCCACTGAGCCAAACGGGCTAGGGTCAGCCTTCCTTTATCTGAATTATTAAGGCATCTATGGTGCAAGTATGTCAGAACTAGGGATGTTTTATGTACCTCAAAGAAAGAATTATGTGCTGCTATTTGATGTGTATTTGTTCTCTCTTACCAATTAGAATGTAACTTTCTTGAGCACAAGGACTGGTTTCTGTGAAGCCCTGAGGCCATTGCAATGCCCAAAGTGAAAAGAGAGAAAATTCTTGTGGAATAGTTGACTTACCTGCATAGTAACATTCCTCTCTATGGCTGTGGCTGAAAGTATGGGTACTGGCACTAGAAAAACAAATGCAATGGTTATTTAAAGACCTTTCTCCTGGGTTTTTGTAAACTTATACAGTTGAAAGGGTTAAAAGTCAGCGAATCGTGTCCTGAGTACTCATTTAATTACCAGATGTTTGAAAGTGTCCACCCAGATGTAGACATTTTAACTATAACTCGTCCCTTAAAGGAATATTTTTATCATTGAAAGGGTCATTTGAGAATATCTTAATTGTAGCATTCTGAGTAAAATATAATTAACTTTCACTATGTATTAAAAAGGTAAAACAGATACTTTTCTAGTTATAAAATTAATATATGCTCACTATAAAAACCCTCATAGAGTATAGAAAATGAAAGACAAAGCTAAAAAAACCACCCATAATCATTTATTCTCAAGATATTTACTTAGAATATTTTGTTATATTTTCCTGCAGTTTTCTATATATTTGTATACTATATTAATGTATCCATGTGTATATATGTGGTTGGCAATCTTTACAACTGCCCCAGAATGTTCCCTGACTCTGGAATCCACAGCTTTATGGAATTCCCTTCTTGTGAGTACCGTGCTTATAATCAATAGAATATGGCAACTTTGAGGGATGTCGCTTCCATTATTAAGGCACAAAAGGCTGTGAATTTTGACTTGCTAGAAGACTCTCTATTGAAGCAAGTTGGCATGTTAGAGTGGTTCACACAGCAAGGAATTGACGGCGGCCTCTAGCCAACAGTCAGCAAGAAAATAAAGCCCTCAGTCCAACAGCCTCAATGAGCTGAATCCTGCGGACAGCAACAGGACAGAGCTTGCAAGCATATTCTTCTCCAGTTGAGTGTAAAGATAAGGCTCCGGCCGCAGTGGACACCTTGATCTCAGCCTTGTGAGGCCCTGAGCAGAGGACCCAGATAAGCTGTGCTGGGTTCCTGACCCACACAATCTGTGCGATAAGTGTGTGTTGTTTAAGCTGCTGAGTTTTGAGGTAATTTGTTATACAGCAATAGATCACTAATACAATTAGAGAATGTCTCATTTATAGTTCTACAGCATTTTCACAGAACATTCTCTTATAAACATTTCCTGTGTTTAAAAATTATTAAAGCTGGTGTGGTTGAGTATCCACTGGTGAACCAGGAGGTCAAGCTTCAATTCCCAGCTGGGGCACATACCCAGGTTATGGGCTTGATCCCCATTAGGGGGCATGCAGGAGGCAGCCAACCAATGATTCTCTCTCATCAGTATGTTTCTATCTCCCTCTCCCACTCCCTTCCTCTCTGAAATCAATACAAAAATATTTTTAGAAAATTATTAAAAATGTGATTTTTTTATGGCTGCCAAGAAAAACATAGTAAGGATATACCATATTTTAATTATTCTTATATTGTTGGATATTTAGACTTCTAATTACTGTCTACTGTAAATAATCTTCATATAGCTATCTTTCACTACACATTTTATTATTCCACTAGGAGTCATTGTTAAAAGAGGAATCCATGAGTCCAAGTTTATGACTCATGTTAAGGATTTAGGAATATTGCCAAATTACTTTCCAGAAAGATTAGGCCATTTAACATGCTTTCAAGTATTTTACTTGCCAAATATTTCACTGAATAGTTAAAAAAAAATTTAGCCAACTTGAGAAATAGTATCTCTTTGTTATTTTAATTTTTATGTCTCATTTTATCTTCACATGACTATTAGTTGGTTATAGCTTACTGAACATTTAAATAAAAATAATTAGCCAAGTATATAGCTTAAACCACTAGATCTATAGGTAAATATATAAATGTATGTTTTTAAGTCAAAATTTATCAACTGCTCCAGCATGCTTTACAAATATTAACATATTTTTCAAATGTATATTTTTATTGATTTCAGAGAGGAAGGGAGAGATAGAAACATCAACGATGAAAGAGAATTGTAGATCAGCTGCCTCCTACTGGGGATCGAGCTCACAACCCGGGCATGTCCCCTGATGGGGAACCAAACTGTGACCTCCCGGTTCATAGTTCAATGCTCAACCACTGAGTCACACTGGTGAGGCAACATCAACATTTAAAAAAATATATATACTTTATTGATTTTTTTTTACAGAGAGAAAGTGAGAAGGATAGAGAGTTAGAAACATCAATGAGAGAGAAACATCGATCAGCTGCCTCCTGCACACCTCCTACTGGGGATGTGCCCACAACCAAGGTACATGCCCTTGACCAGAATCAAACCTGGGACCTTTCAGTCTGCAGGTCGATTCTCTATCCACTGAGCCAAACCAGTTAGGGCCGACATCAACATTTTTGATTCTCATAATAACACCAAGTCAGCTGCCACTGTAATCCCCATCTTACTAAAAACAGGCTAAGAATAACTTGCAGAGGGCAGCACAGATAGAGAAAGCATGTTTTAAGCTATAACTAGCAATAGAGTTGTCTTAGTTTGGGTTGTTACAGCAAAATACCATATACTGGGTGTCTTGAAGATGCTGCTTTCTTGCTATGTCTTCACCTGGTAGAGCGCTCTGGTCTTTCCCTCTTCTTACAGGGATGCTAATCCCATTATGGAGTCCCAGGCTCCTGATTTCATCTAATCCTCATTACTGCTTAAAGGCTCCACCTCCAAGTACCATCACATTGGTGTTAGGTCTTCAAACTTTCTGCTGAATTTTAATGTACCACATAGAAGTAGAAATTAGATTTAAAATGTTCACACTGATCATTTATGTAGGATCTGCGGGAGTTAGATTTAGGTCAATTAAAAATGCAATTTTCTGAAGGAAAATAAAGGAGACAAATAATTCCAAGTGCCTAATTTAGAAGGTTAATGTTCAAATCAAATTGGAGCTTTGCCAATTGTAAGTTAAGCTATGGTTGGGGCATTTCACATCTTCCACAAGCAACCCCAGCACAGCCAGAGTGTGCTGCTAGCATATCAACACCTACAGCCTTCAAGAACAGGTTTTTTAAAAAAATTAATTGAATTTATTGGGGTGACATCTGTTAATAAAATTATGTAGGTTTCAAGTGTATAATTTTATAATCCATCATCTGTATATTGCATTGTGTGTTCACCACCCGAAGTCAAGTCTCCGTCCATCACCCTTTACCCTCTTCTACCTCCCCACCCCTTCTCCCTCTGGTCATCACCATGCTGCTGTCTGTGTCTATGAGGTTTTTTTTTTTTCAATTAAAAATTTGTAGTGTTGACATTATTGCAGGTGTCTCCCTTTGCCCCCCTTTGCCCCCTCCCTTGGCCTTTATCAGACTATTGTCTGTGCCCATTGGGTACGCGTATATGTTCTTTAGCTAATCCCTTCATTGTCTTTACCCAGCACCCCACCTCCCTCACCTCGGGCACTGGCCAGTCTGGTCCATGTATGCATGCTTCTGGTTCCATTTTGTTTGTCAGTTTATTTTGTTCATTGGAGTCCACATAGTAGTGAGATCATGTGGTATTATATGTTTTTTGCCCAATCCCTTCACCCTTTTCACCCGGCCCCCCAAACTCCCTCCCCTCTGACAGCTGTCAGTCTGTTCTCTGTATCTATGAGGCTGTTTCTGTTTTGTTAGTTTATTTTGTTCATTAGATTCCACACATAAGTAAAATCCTATGGTAGTTGTCTTTCTCTGATGGGCTTATTTCACTTACCACAATACTCTCCAGGTCCATCCAGCAAAGGCAGGTTTTAATAAGTCACGGAAATAGTAATCCTGAAGGCTTTCCTTATATATTATTTATTATATTGGGAAATTAAATACACCTTTCCAATAGCCATCCCTCTAAAACCTCAACAATTAAGCAGAAAGCAGAAGAAAATTGTTTTATCTCACTTTTATTTCTTAACCCAATGTTTACAAATCTGTGTCCAATAGCAGACGTCCACATGTCTTAAGTATTCCCAAGCCTCACTAATAAATAATAATAGTGCTTCACTTCCAGGTAAAATATTAAACATTTTTCACTATTGAAAGAATTTTTACTAAAACAAGAATTTCATAATGGAACCACAGTAAAGAATTAACAAACTTAAAGAAAAACTTTAACTTTTTGTACTTTGCTGAACATTCTCAGAATCCATAACACATCAACTCATTTTTATATTTTACCATTTTTTTGTATGTCTTTTGTTGTTTTTAAGTCAATAAGTAATCTAGGACTAGCATTGCTTGCTGGATCTGGCCTTTTCTCAGTACAGAATGTTCAAAATAATTTCTAAAATCTTCTATTTTGCAAGTTTTCCTATGACATTTCTGGTTTTTGAGGTTCAGGTACTGTAGTGAAGCAGGAGTTTCTTCTTGTGGGTCCCTGAACGATTTTAAAGTTGGAACCCAGGTGGCACCGACAGTGGCTTCCTCCGGCCTTGTTGGGCCTGGCAGGCTGCCAGTACAGCCACAGCCTCATCAACTGTGGAACAGAGGGACTCTGGAGACTCGAGCATAAGCAGAAGTTCCGAGTTATCCATCTCTAACAGCATGCCCGTGATTTTACTCGCAAGGGTAGGCTGTAAGGCTTGAATCAAAGGGAACAGCCACTCACCCAGCATTCTCTTTTGGTCTTCGGGAGAGGCCGATGCCAGCGTGGAAGTGATCAGACACCTCCCACGTTGTTCACGAGCAGCAGCGGGCGGCTTCGTGGTGGCTTGTGGCAGTGCATTCAGCTGCTGAGGATTGCAGACGCCTTTGTTGTATTTATACTGCAGAGTAGAGCGGGCGGCGGGGCGGGCCTTCGCCATCGGCGGCGTTGATGGGCTGGCAGCACACTCCGGCTGTGCTGGGGCTGCTTGTGGACGAGGTGAAAAAGCTGGCGCTATGATATCCAAAGGGGCCAGGTCAGCGTCACCAGGCATATTTGGGAACGGAGGAGGTTTGGCAGCCTCATCCGTGTTGCAAGGACTGGGTGTTGGTTGAGCGGCTTGGCTAGGAGGACTGCGGGCAGTAGAACCCTCGGCCTGTGGGGCAGCTGCCATCAAGCCACGTGGAGGTGCTGGCGGCGAGGGATTGGTGACCGGTTTGGGGTGGTCTCGGGCCTTACCCCAGTGTCTGTGGAGGTGAGCGTGGTGCTTTTGTTTGTAGCGAGCGTAAGACACGTACAGTGGGTTGGCGGACAGAAGTTTCCCATTCATTTCTGCTACTGCTTTCTTGGCTTCCTCCGGGGCAGAGAAGCAAACAAAACCAAACTCCTTCCTGAGACCGCCCACCACCATAACCTTGGCACTGGTGATCGTGCCAAACGGGGCGAACATCTTATGGAGACGCTCATCGTCAATGCCCTCCGGCAGGTTTTTCACGTAAAGGTTAACGCTGCAGTATTTGAAGACCCGCTTTCGCTTAGTCCCTTCTAATTTCTGCTTAAGCTCTGCCTCCCTCTCCTTCTTTTTCTGAGCTCGTGAAACGTAAAGTTTTTCCCCACCGAACACCTTCCCGTTCAACTCCTCTATAGCTTTCTTGGCATCTACATGGCGTTCAAACCTTATGAACCCAAAGCCTTTGGATTTGCCACTGTGATCGGTCATGACTTTCACACTTGTGACAGGCCCAAACTTGCTAAAGATATCTGAAAGGTTCTCCTCCTTCATGCCTTCCCCGAAATTCTTGACGTAAACATTGGTGAACTCTACTTCCTTAGCTCTGCGCTCTGCTTCCCGCTGGTTAGGGCGCTTGAACTGCCCAACAAATACTTTGCGCTCCTTTACCAGAGTGCCATTCATATCCTCAATAGCCTTTTCGGCCGCTTCCCGTGTCTCGAAATGTACAAATCCATACCCCCTGGACCCGTTTTCATCAGAAGCCACCTTGCAGGAAAGGATGTTCCCGAAAGCAGCAAACAAATCATACAGCTCTTTATTATCAATGGACTTGTCTAAGTGATTAATGAATATGTTGCCCACGCCACTTTTGCGAAGCGATGGGTCACGCTGAGACCACATGATGCGCACGGGCTTGCCGTGTATAATGTCAAAATTCATGGTGCTCAGGGCGTGGCCCGCATCCTCCGGCCAGAGGAAGTTCACGTACCCGTAGCCTAGGGAACGGGAGCTGATGACATCTCGGCACACGCGGATGGACAGGATGGGCCCAGCCGAGCTGAACTTCTCATAGAGCATCGCCTCGGTCACATCGGGGTGCAGGTCCCCCACGTACAGCGAGGCCGTGGAGAAGCCCAGGAAGGGGTACTCTTCATCTGGCTGCCAGGTAGCCATGGGCCTTGACCTTGCGGATAGGGATGGCGAGCAGGGCCAGCAATGGCGGAAAGGGCAGCCAGCGGGGGGCAAGCGCGGAGGGACAAAAATGTTCCAGAATCGCAACCGACTCAAGTGCCCAGACCATAGAACGCTAGCGCTGACTTCCGGCCGGGTAGCTAGGTGGCTGCCACGTGACCGTCACGTGGCCGTGGTTCCTTCTTACAGCTACTGCGGGGACAAGATCTGTCTCGGCCTTAGCTGCTTCACTGTGTTAGTTTATAAAAAGGCAGAAAGAGGAAGTCTCTGGCGAGTGAGAGGCAATTTTCTTTTCGTAAAACATTTTGGGTTTTTAAACAAAGATTTAAAAACATAAATGTGCCAAGTTACTTCAATCAAGACATGCTTCTAGCACCAGAAGACTCCTCTTTGGCCCTTACAGAATCCTACCCACTTCCTTCTGTACTTCTCACATCCTCCCTTAAACCTGGAACCATTGATCTATTGAAATGTTGTCATTTCTAATATAGTTTAACATATTTTATTAATTTTACAGAAGAAGGGAAAGGGATAGAGAGTTAGAAACATCCATAAGAGGGACAGAGTTAGAAGCATCAGTTGGCTGCCTCCCGCACGCCCCCTACTGGGAATTGAGCCTGCAACTCCACGTATATGCCCTTGACAACAATTGAGCCCAGGACCCTTCAGAAGGCGGGCTGAAGCTCTAGCCACTGAGCCAAACCAGGTAGGGCAAAATGTTGTCATTTCAAAAATGTTTTATAAATGGAATTAGACACTATGTAACCTTCTGGGATTGCTTTTTTGAGACGCAGTATAATTCTCTGGAGAGTCATACAAATTAATGCATGTATCAACAATGTGTTTCTTTTTATTGCTAAGTGTTACTCCATGGTATGTGTGTGCCAAAGTTTATTTAACCATGCATCTTGACTATAGTGGTGAATGCACGAACCTATACATATAATTTAATTACATGCAACTAAAAACACACACAGTGAAATGAGTATAAGTAAAACCAGGGATATCTAAGATCAGTGAATTGCATCAATGTCAATATCTGGGTTGTGATATTATTCTATAGTTTTGCAAGTTGTTGGGGAAAACTGGATAAAAGGGTAGACACATCTCTATTATTTCTTACAATTACATGTGAATCTATAACTGCCTCCATAAAAATTTCAATAAAAAGGAATGCATGTGTATTCCGAGCCTGGAGCCCACACTCTGCAACTCTCAGCACTAACCACCCATACAAAGGGGCTAAGTATTAATCTTTTAGACCTTTACCATTGGATCATCAGAAGAACATCAACAAGTACTCTTTTTTTTAAATTTTATTTATTTTTTTATTTTTTACATTTTTAAAAATTACATAAATCTTTACAAAGATTAGTACATATATCTCTTTTCCCCCCTGCCCTTCCCCCAGCCTCCCCTACCCCCCAGTGTTTTGTGTCCATTGGTTATGCTTAAATGCACACACAAAAGTCCCTTGGCTGATCTGTTACACCCCCCCCTCCAACGTCCCTGTCCTTGTTGCTGTAATTTGACAGTCTGTTTGATGTTGCTCTGCCTCTGTATCTATTTTTGTTCACCAGTTTATAATGGTTATTATTATCCATAGATGAGTGAGGACATGTGGTATTTTTCTTTCATTGACTGGCTTATTTCACTTAGCATTATGTTCTCCAGCTCCATCCATACGTCTGCAAATGCTAAGAACTCCTTCCTTTTTATAGCACCATAGTATTCCATTGTGTAGATGTACCACAGCTTTCCAATCCATTCATCTGTTGATGTGCACTTAGGCTGTTTCCAAATTTTAGCTATGGTAAATTGTGCTGCTATGAACATAGGGATGCATATGTCCTTTCTGACTGGTGTTTCTGGTTTCTTAGGATATATTCCCAGAAGTGGGATCACAGGGTCAAAAGGGAGATCCATTTTTAATTTTTTGAGGAAACTCCATACTGTACTCCACAGTGGCTGCACCAGTCTGCATTCCCACCAGCAGTGCA
>PVJC01021151.1:0-28498 GCA_004026665.1 Murina feae | reverse complement strand
ATGTGCAAGCACCTCCCCTCTGTCCACACTCTCACATACATGCAGTCACACAGGCACACGGGGCTCCTCCCCAGACGACTGAAGAGCAGTGGGTGTCACCTGGCTTCACTCGTGGAGACAATTAAAATGATCGCCAGCCCTGTCCCCAGAGTGTCTGATGCTGAAGATTTGGGGGTGGGGCTCAGATTTCACTTTTCTAACAAGTTCCCAGGGGATGATGTTGCTACACATCAGGGGACCCATAGAAAACACTTGCTTAGGAGAACTGTCACCATGACGACATGAATTCACGTTCCTGACACTTCCTACAGGGCGGGAATGCACTCAGGAGAAAAGCAGCCCCTGAACTTTGCAATCCTGACCGTGAGTCTGGGGCTCCCACATGGAGGGATTGTTGGTTTCCCTGGCCATGGCATCTTCAGGCCCTCAGCTGTCTTTCTGGGTGAGGATCACATGGCCTCTTACTTCCTGTTCTTTGTGGCTCTAGAGGATGATGTCTCTATGGCAGCCCCCAGAGTCTCCACTATTGGTGCGTGTAGAAGACGTCGCTTATATATAAGTCAGGCCATCCTAAACCCACACTCCAGTTTGGTGACAGTCATTCTAACTCTTTCATCTGATTCATAATCAGACAGAAAAGTTGGATATATCAAATAAAGTGTCTTAGAAACAAAAATAAGACTGTATGGCTGGCTTAATCCTAGATCAAAAGGTCCTTAGGAGGTTTCTCTTGAAACATACTGTTGGTTTTATTTACCAAAGCTGCCACGTAAGCAAACACTTCATTAAGATGTTAGGAGGACTATCAAAGTAAAAAATACAGAATCTAGTCCTTTTTAACACATTTCTTGTTTCTAAAGTCTTAATAGAAAGTAAACATTTAAGTTAAAAATTCCAAATATCATTTACAGTGAGAATACCTGAGTTGGTCTTCTCCCACCCTTTGGACATCCAGTCCCATGATGGCTAAACATGGAAATCAGGGAGGAGCGGCCATGCAAGTAGCCCCTCACCCAGGCAGCAGGGCTGTGAGTGGCCGAGTGGTCGTTACACTGAGACCAAACTGTCCTGGGGAGGTTCCTCTGCTCCTCTCCTTGACAGGAGGAACCTGGAAGGTTCACAGCTGGGAGAAACCAAGCCAGACATGCTCTCTCTGGACCTCAGTTCCCTTCATAGCTGAACAGGGAGGCTGGCCTGAAGGCACTTAAAGTCCTTCCCAGGCCTGCTGTTCCATGTCCACACCCATGGCTGTGGCTCTATCTGTGTCTTCAAGGACACTGTGGGTGAAAGGTCCTGCAGAGTGCCCCTGGCAGACACACACACCATAAAAGCATGGTCTGCACAGACATCAGGTTATCTGATGACATCAGGATTTCTGTGAAATGTTAAACATCTAAAACTACCATGTATGCATAGTTTATTTACTATTGCCACATAATTTTATTTCTTAAGAAAACAAACTACTCTGTTTGGATGAACCTGCAAAGTATGTTCCAAAAGACCAAACTTTTGGCACTGATAAAAATAGAAGTGTTACTGATTTAACAAGGAAAGGTAACACCTGTTTTTGACTCTTTGTTCCTGTTGAGAAGAAGTCATGTCCTTCCTGTTCATTTTTTCTAATACAATTAATGCCAGAGCACTGCTCAGATATGAAATCATGTTTGTTGGCTGACTCTTGATTTGCAGACCACAGAGATGGTAAAGTAATAGTTACAAGACCAAAAGGTTTGAGTCAGTAAGAAACTGCAAATCTTTACTGAATGTTGGATCAGGTCTTCACAATAATTGAAAGTTTGTGATTTTAAGAATCAGATCCAATCTCTTTTTCAAACGTGAGAGTCAGGTGAAAAAGACCTGGAAGTTGTCCAAAGAGCCTTCTCTTCACAGAGGGCCAGTGTTCCTAAGGAAACCAGCTGGTCACACAAACCTCTGGGCTAGAAAAGAAGCCCCGAGAGAAAAGCTCTCTTCACCAGGCACCCTCTCCTCCGTCTGTTCCTTCTGCATTGGAATCTGCAGGGGACCGCCTCCTAGACTCCCAGACTTCTAAGGGCCTCTTGGTCTGGAAGACCTGGCAGTTGCTGCCCCATATATGGGCAAATTCATGAGGAGATCAGAATAAGGAAAGTCCAACCCAAAAGAAGAAATCTGGAGGGAAGCATCAAACATCAGGGGTTGTTTCACATTTAGGTCTAATATTTGAGGAATTACATAACCTTATTACCTGATGTTTCACTCAAAAGTGTTACATTCAAAAGGTTAAGAATCAGAAATACATCCTAAAAGTGGAAACTAAATCTTTTAAAAATCTCCAGAACTTTTTATAAGCCATAATTTGCCCCAGCCAGGTGGCTCAGTTGGTTGGAGCATCATCTCGTACACAAAACGAATGCTGATTCCATTCCTGATCAGGGCACATACCTAGGATTCAGCTTTCATCCCTGGTAGGCATGAATACAGGAGGCAATTGACCAATGTTTCTCTCTCTCTCTCCTATCCCTTCCTCTTTCTCTCTCAAATCAGTAAGTATATCCTCAGGTAAGGATTTTTAAAAATCCATATTCTGCCCAACCACTAAACTTATGAGAAGAAAATATGGCTAGTATTTATCATGTCAGTGAAATGCCAGTCAGATAGCAAGGATGGGTTCCTTAAGACTAGATGAGGTTTGTCCTGTCTCTGCACCTCACTAGCTGAATGTGCTAGGTCCAGTTTTTTAACATTTCTGAGCTCATTTATTTTATTAAGTAAAGGATGTTAGTAACATTGCCTATGCATAGTATGAAGATAAAATAACATAACCTATGAGGAAAATATTTGGAACTAGTCAAGTGCCATCATGTGACTTTTGCTCCAGCTCAGTTCCCCTCAGACAGGTGCTGGCAGCAGAGCCCACCCCAGCAGAGCCCACATCATCCACACTCAGCGGAAGCACTGCCTCTTGCCTTCTCAATAATTTTTGTATCTACTCCTTTCTTTAATACTGTCAAAACTACTTAACTGGCAGGAGACTAGACCACAGAAAAGAACACGATTTATAATTAGAGTAATAAGGGCTCACACCCGGGTCCTTAATTAGCATGTATCTGGTAAATCATTGTCTAGTTCTGTGCCTCTGACCACCCACAAAATGGGCATTAAAGTAATAACATTTCACAAAATTTCCCTGAGGAGTGACTGAGATAAAGTTTGTGAGTCAAACACTAAAATTTAAAAAACATATACAGTACAGACTTCAGTGTGTGCTACCATACAGCAACTCTAGCATGTACTACTGTATCTCAAATACAAATGTCAGATTTTATCAAATAGTCACCATTCTAACCAGAAATTGGATGTTATGATCATGACCTACTATTTTCTCCCATCTTCCATACCAGTCATGCTTCTAATTTCGAATGACTAGTAAAGAATCATCATAAATACAGCCTAAGTCCTCTGTATCTGGTCTAAGTACTTCAGAATCTCTTTCTATCGTACACCTTTCTATTGTACAGAAACTTAATATGCTGTAGAATTATTTTTTACATTAGACCCCAAATCTGATCTATTTAAGTTTCCTAAAAGAAATGCCTCTGACTTCCCTTCTTTTTTTGCCATGAAAACACCTTTTCCCATCTATTGGCATGACCACCTGCAGAGTATCTTCAGGAACAGGAAGGAGATGTAGATTGTCAGAAAAAAGGAAGAGCATTTGTTCTTTGTTGTGTCATTTAACATCTGGGACAATGATCCTACCACTCCTGTTGGGAAATTCTGCCAAATTCTAAAAGGCACTAATCTCAGGAGCTTTGCTTTGACAATGTTCTCTCTAAAATTTCAGCCTACTCTTCTATGAACTAATTTTGCTTCTTGGCTCCACAGATTTTGGTCACTCAAACAGCATTATGAACCCCACCCAGGAACTCTTAGGCAATATCTGCATTTGTTCCATTCACACATTTCATTGCCCTTATTCCAACCTCGAGTTGATTTCTTTGCTTATTTGTTTATGTAGTCTTTCCAAAACATGGGGTCTCCAACTATTGTTTTAATTTTTTAAAAAAACATGGCTCTTTGCAATGTGTTCCCATTTCATTGTTCTTGGATATCATAAAATTAAAACACAAAACTGTATTTATAATGTATTTATACAATTTGCCTTTTGCTATTTTTCTTCATTTTCATTATAAATCTGATTACAGTCATTCAGACAAATGAGAAATGATGAAGAAATATCAATATCATGAGTAAGAAATATAACTGCATCATCTCCTAATGTTAGATAGAAACAATGTTATTTGAATGGAACAAATAAGACAATTAACAAGTGCTTGGAAGACCCACTGCATGAGTCCTCTCTCTCAGTTAAGTGTGAAATGGAATCATCTCCTACTGCTAAGCCCTCAAAACTGTTATCAGTGGGGTGTTCGCTGATTTGGCCAGTTAAGCAGACAGCAGAATTAGGTATACAGCATATTTACGACAGAAACAAAGTAAAAATGAATGAGAGTTGTACAGGTACTAGTACAACATCTACAAATAAAAAACAGCAGAGCAGAGATCTTTAAAACTATTAAAGTTTTAGGGAGTGGCTTGATTAGGGCACACTCTGGTAAGATGAGTCTGAAATAAAACCTCTTCAGGAAATTTGTTAGGTATTACCATGATCTTTTCTGAGCCAGCCAGAAAGGAGAACGTGAATTTCTTCATTTCTTAAAAGAACAAAAATAAATTCCAAAAATAATCATATGGAAACGAGTACAATTCAGTAACACAGCCTCATAGCCCTTGTAAAATATCCTAGCTAGCATCTGTCTCCTTCAAGGTGGTTGTGAGCAGCTGTACTACATGATAAAATGGGGCCACCTCAAAGTGGAGGGGTGCTGGGATCGACCAACGGGATCGGGCCATCCTTCAACTGCAGCTACAGGAGGCTGTGAGCACTGTGACTTGTTTTTTGCTTGTTTTCACTGTAAAATTCCAACTCCTAGCACAGTGTTTAGCACACCATGGACACCGAATAATTTTTTGTGTGGGAAGAATGAAGGACTGAAAAAATAAGAAAGAAGGGCCAATAATCTTTAGGCCAAAATAATGAAGGAATGACTCCAGTGATTCATATATTTCCCACATCCTCTAATTTCCTTAAATTCTTTATAAACTAATTTTGTTTTAATGTCCTGCCAAATAAAACTTTTCATTAAATGATTACAATAGTTGCAACTGTAACATTTTATCTGATTGTCTTTGCTGCTGATTTTTCTAGCAAACCAAATAACCAAATAATTTTTGACCAAATCCAACTAAAGACACTTTTTTAAAAAAACACAGCATTTTCCCCCCTTCATAGATTATGTTATGGGCAGAGGTGTTTGTATTTTCAGTGAGTTGGAGAGGATTTTCATGAGCTACTTACAAGGTAGGCATAGATACATATATCATAGATAGTAAATAATCTATCCCCTCATTTGAGGAAAAAAATAGCACTAAGTAAACAAAATAATTTTTTCTCAAAAGGCAGAATGAAAAGCACAAAGAAATTTTCAAATATAAAACACACTGAAACTTGGAACTTTTCAATGAGAACGATTACTGCCCTTGGAGAGCACAGTTCAATTTAATTCTTCCCTGAATGACCAAATGTAACTCCTTTTTTACAATTAATAGATTACTGATCCCAAGAATAGTCCTTCTTCCTGTACTTAAGAAACAGTATGTTTATTATATATTGAAAATAGAAGAGAGCCCTGGCTGGTGACTCAGTTGATTAGAGCATCATCCCACGTACCAAAAGGATGTGGGTTGGATTCCTGGTCAGGACACATACCTAGGTTGTGGGTTCAATCCCTGGTTGAGGCACATACAGAAGGCAACCAATTGATGGCTCTCTTTCTCTTTTTCTCTCTCATGCATGCATGCACCATGAGCTCTCTCTTTTTCTCCCTCCCTCCCTCTCTCTCTCTCTCGCCCCCTTCCTCTCTCTTTAAAATCAATAATATTTTTTTAATGTATCCTCAGGTGAGGATTAAAAAGAAAAAACAAAATGGAATAGAAGCAAAACCCTACTGCTTTTGACTCCAGTCTGGAGCATGTACCCTGCCCTACTTCAGACCTCACATTTTCCTTCCACACTCCCAGGAAGAAGGGGTCACGCACACATGTAAACCCAATCCCAGCATGTGTTTCCAGATGCCAGTTGCCCCATGAAAAACAGATCCGTGCATGAGCTCTGTGGTGCAGAGGGACCTGTGCATGAACTATGTTTCTAAAAGGCCCTCTGCACGCAGATATCAAGCATCTCACTGGATTAGTCCAACAAAAATCAATGCCAGGACTATCACCACCTCCTTTGCTTTACATGCAGCAGAGAGCAGCTCACATCCTAGAACTTGGAGGTGGCACAGAAGAGACCCTTCACTCTTCTCTTTGGTCCCTGACATTGATTTAGTCCATCTTTTTGACAAGATTCTCCAGAGCTCGAGTACTCCTGACTCCCAGGAAGCTCACGTTAGAAGGGGTGGTATGTGTACATGCTGGCTGTGTGTCAAAATAATGCTATTATGCATAGAGCATGTACTCTGTATAAGTTGATCCTTTCAACAATCATATGAATCTTACATTATTGTCTCTTACTTGAAAAAACTGGGGTCAGGAAGTTGAATTGGGTTGGCCGGAGGGCCCAGGCTAGTAGGCAGTAAGGTCAGGATTTGAACCCAGACCTTACTCAGAATCTCAAATTCATTCCAGTGCAGTGTCTGGATTCAGACCCTGGCCTGCTGACACTGTGTGCTCATCCATGTTTCCGGATCTCAGACTCAAGCAGCCTGCCCACAAGGCCTGTGCCCTTCTTCTGACAAAGTGCGTAGAGACCCAGCATCTGTGCTGCCAGCTTCCCTCACCACAGCTTCAAGCCCTGCTCACATGCCCAGGGCCTGACACCTTTCCCTTTATTCGGTCTTAACACCATCATGCGGCCACAACAGAAATCCTATGCTCTGAGTCCTTCTCTCTATCTTCCTGATACTTCCTTGTATGTTACTTTACATAGGGTTGAAAGGTGAAGAAACCAGGCCATAGCCCCATGCTCATATAGCCTAATAACATCAACCTGCTGAGGAGACAACATGCATCCCTTCTGCTGTGGTTAACTTCCATAGGCTTAATTCCAGATTCCTTACAACACTCACCTGCGATCATAAAGGCCATGGTGCCATTTCCCTGTGTGAACTGCTCATGCCTGCTGAGGACCCCGCCTCCAGTCACCCCAACAACAGTGGGTGCCAGGATGATCTGAGGAACCCAGGCTTTGAATGTCACTGACAGGTCGGTGCTGCCACTGGGTTCAGGTGGTAGTGAGCCATGAAAGCTCTGGAGAAGCTTAGAAAAAACTTTGATGAGGGTACAGAGTATTACACACAGCAAAGCCCAGTGAGCCCCAATCAGTTTGGCAAGCTTTTTTTAAAGGCATTTCTAATGTGCAAGATGCCAGAGCAAATGCTAAAGGGAACACAAAATTAGAGAGATAATAAGTAGAAGCATGACATTTGGAAGCTATCAGACCTGGATTCAAATTCCTGTTCTATCATTTAATGGGTATAAAACCTTGGGCAACTAAATTTAATTTCTTCATTTGAAAATAGGAATAATAACTTCTACCTTTTAAAATTGTCATTGGAGTTAAATTAGATTATGTAAGTGAAATATTTAGTACATTGCCTAGTACAAAGAAAATTCAATATATGGGAGCTTCTGTTGTTTTGGTAAGACAGAGTCCTTGAGATCAAAGAGGCATGTCTAGCTGGTGGCATTCAAGGCAGCAACACAAGCCTGTGTATACCATGGGCAGAGAGAGCAGTCACAGAGCCCCATGGGGTTGTAGAGGACTTCAGACAACACAAGTCAGCACCTGAAGGAGTTCATCACTCAGGAGGATGGTCGGCAGCTGTAAAGCTATGAGCACATCATTTAACCTTTTAGTAGAGTCACCTTATCTGTAAACTCTTGGTGGGAGAGTACAGCCTGCATAGGGCACCGGTGGTGAGCATTAAATTCAATCATCCTAAGGCCTCAGAGAAAGCAACCAGTGCATTTACCTTTCGACCATGGTGACAACAAAAAGGAAGGGGAAGAGGTCAAGGGGTGGGGTATGAGATCTCGACAAAGCCCCAGTGAGCAATGAAGAGCCTCAGGCTGAGGCAGTGGTGCATGAAGCACCCTAACTGGGACTGGCAGGTGCGTCTGGCACACGTGGCGATAAAGCATGGGACACAGCTCCAGGCATGTGTTTGCTGAGGTCTGATGAAAGCTTCTCATACTGAGTGACCAACAGCTCAGCCTAGCCCTCAACAACCTTATTATGTTCCAGAAATCATTTTAAAAGCTTTACAAGCAGTGTCTCATTTAATCTTCACAGCAGCTCTCAGGCAGGTACTAGTATTATGACCGCTTTATAGATTAATAAAGGGATTACCAGGGAAGCTATACAACTTGATAAAGCTCACAGAGTTCATACGTGGCAGAGCAAGGCTTGGGACTCAGATTTACCTGAGCTGTGCTTCTTCTGAAATACGACACTGCTCCCATGGGAGTAAGTCTCCCCAGGCACAAAGACAGTGAATGGAGCCTCCTCTGGAGTGGTCCTGGGGGGTTTCACCTGTTAGGACTTCAATATTTACACCAGCTACGCAGGAGTGATGACAGCACCCAAAACCCTACATGGCTTGCTGGGTTAAAGCTGGAATCCAAAGGTGCAGTAGTAAGAGCACTGCTAGAGGGGTGAACCTTGGCTCGGTGGGCTGCATGCGTCTGCAGCTGAGACCTACAAGTGTACTTAGGATGCACAGGAGGAGGAACTGGGATTGGGAGTACAGCCAGAGAGAAGAGCATAGGAAGAATGCCTTAAGGACATGAAGACTGTGTCCTGTCACCATGGTGAAGGAGAATAACTCAGGGCGGGAGACTCTGAACTAGGAAAGAAAAAGAAGAGAGGGTGTGCAGGTAATGTGGGAAGAACAGTGACTGCCCAGGTACAGCTGATGGCTGGGAAGGTGTTTTTCAAAGATAAATCTGGAGGGAAGAGGAAAACAAATGACCCCTTGGCTAACTCCTTCTGAGCTCCTCCTAGAATAGGCCTCCTTTCAGTGGCACTATATGTTGTGCTTAAACATAAGGAAGATGGAAAAATTCTTCATTGTTTTGTCTCTCATTAGCAAGGATCAAGGGTCTAGAGCTTCATGACCAGTGTTAGCTCTGCTGTGTCCAACAATGTGTTGTTGCTCAACAAATACCAGGTGGTGCACCCCAAACTATCTGCAGGTGAAGGATGAGACTTAAAACAAAAGTCCAATCCAATTATTTTAGACTTACCTTCTGTAAAATACATTAAGAATAATCTCTGGAAAAGTGATCAAGCACTTGAATGACACATCAGTATCAGTGGCCACAGATGTTTCTAAATTTGCATTCTCACCTCCGCACTTGTGCAGATTTGGGTGGGCTACAAAGAGGGGAGTCCTGCCCCAGGTCTACAGGTCACCCTCTGCGTGACACTGCCACCAATTCTCCTCCCTGCACCACAAAACGAGGAACAAAGCTCCCAACTCCTAACAGGTATGCATATTAAACAAGGTCATGAATGTGTATGCTCGCTATTCAGGCAGGTTTCAGGTCGCTGCCATTACCAGCTGTGTCTTTGCTTACTACTCTCTTACTTCTCATCTGGACTATCTGCAGCTCCTTATCGCAAGGTGCCATCCCAATTGCAGCAGATTCACCTGTTCAAAGCCAAGGGCACCATGTCTGACCTTTGCTCAACAGTCTCCAACACCAGTTGCAAGCTATTCCCCGCAGTGTGAGTGAGTCCTTCTTGCTCAGCCTGGATTCACAGCTCTTCGATACGTGGGACCTACATACCTGTCATCTTTCTCTTCCCTTCTCTGTACCTGAACTCCAGCACACTGAATAATACCCGTGGTTTCTAGCATGCCCCAATTCTCCTCATGCTCTCACTACTTTCTGCCCAAATGTCCTCCCTCCCATCAGGAAGGCAGAATCTCAGTTGGACCATTTGTATGAACTAGATCCTCTTTGCTTCTCAGCTAGAATTGTATCTTGGTATGCCCAAGTCATACAGTCCTTTATCAATTCCTTCAAAGGCATTATGGCCTTCAATCTATACTAGAAATCATATCTACACACCTTTTGGAAATCTGTGTGTGTGTGTGTGTGTGTGTGTGTGTGTGTACAGATGGCAACAGACTGAGAGCTTCCTGTATTTGCTTCAGCACATTTTTTCAGGTATTAACATGGTGCCTTAAATATTCACATGCAACTATTTATTCCCTTTGAAAATACATTTTTGAGTCCTACCATGTGTCTAACATAGAATGGAATGAAGAGGAAGGGAAAGATCTGTCATTTAATCATCTATTTAATTATAGATCAGTCACACTGAGGTCAAAAAGGTGGCAAATAGCAGAGAAAAAATTGCAACCAATCGCCCTAATTGATACTCAATGCACGCAAGCATTCTTTAAGTACAGCACTAAAGGGACATTACAAACAATAGGCAATCAAGCAAAGCAGTTTATAAAGAAAATACAGCATGCCCCCAGGATGCTCTGGAGCTCCTGGCCACCTCTGCCAGGACACAAGGCCATGGGCCAGTTCAAAGGATGCAGAGACAGAACAGAGTACACTATACAGCACTCCATGTCATATCAATAACAACCTTCCTCTTTTTAAAATCAGCTGAAGCTTTGCCCATTCATTTTTCTTTCCCTCCTGGTCATTTTGTTGACTTCATTGTGTCTACTAGAATGTAAAAATTCCTAATTAATACCAAGAATCCCACAGCCCTTCTCCCTTCCTGCTTCCCGTGAGAATGATGTGAAGTGCAGCCATATGGGGACTGCCTTGCTTCCAGACCCTGTGCCTCCATGTGCATGTGTGTGCATGCGCATCTCATCCTTAGGTAAATAAAGCCCAGCTCCTTGGCCCTCGTTCCATCAGGCTCAGCCTCCTCACGGCCTCCTTTCTGGCAGGCACCTTCAGGTTCTGGACCACCTGTTCCCCCTGTGACTGTGTCCCCACTGCTGGAGTTCCAGACCTTCCCTCTAATGCACTCCTTTTTCTCCTTTCCTCAGTCGCACAACACCAGAGTCATACTTGAAACTTCATTCATACCAAGAGCTGTATCTTCACTATGGTCTCTGTTTCTAGCATCCCAGGTCCCAGCTATCACCATTTCTCTTTCCTCCTCTTCCCAAATGCATCACAAGCCCTTTTCCCCTGAGACTGCCAGGCTGCTGGCCTTCCTATCCCATCAGTTCTCTCACTTCTATCCCTCCTTGCTAAGTTACTGCATTCTCTCTCCTCAAAGCTCTCCTGTCTATTCCATTCTATTCTCTATTGATGACCAATGAACAGGCCCCCAGAATGGCTTTCTGTCCTGACACCGCCAATGGACCCTTCCCACTGCAAAGGAACCCAATGGACCACTACTCGGCTTGTGCTGGGTTCCTTTCTCTCCCTTATCTGCAGCCTTCCCATCTTCATGCTCAGAGGCTATGTTATTTCCTTTCTTTAAAACAAAAAACAATGCAAACAAACCTCCTGGAATCTGTATCTGTCTCCAACTGTGTCCCTATTACCTGCCACCTATACAAAAGAGCTCCTACAGAAGGCAATTCATGCTGCCTGACCCCGAGTCCTCTTTCTCCTCTTCTCATGCCAGGCAGTTTCATCCCTACAGTCACCACAGTGGTCAAGGCTGGTACAGACCTGGACATGACCTAATCAGGGTGATCCTTGGTGTTCTCTATTCTACCATCTGCAGCATTCAACAGTTTTTCTCTTCATCCTGAGTTGGCCTTCCCTCCATCCCCACATTGCCCAGCAAGGTCTTTTGGTGGGAACTTCTGCACTTCATAATCCCCTGACCTGGAGAGCCTTACAGGTCGGTTTTTGCAGTACTTATCTCCTTTATGAGCTCACTCTTTGTACCTCACTACCAACTGAACTTCTATAATTACAAACTTGCATCGAGAACCTGTGTCTCCCCTGACATGCCAACTGCGCTATGTACTTGGTTTCTCCATTCACTACAGATGGCCTCTCAGCCTCACCTTCCAAAAGGAAGCTCCTGACCTCCCTGCAAACCTCACACTGCTCAGCCTTTCCAGGTGAGCAAGTGGTCTCCATTCTGCTCAGGAAACCATCCTGAAGTCATCCTTGATGCCCCTTTTTTCTCACGGTCCATGACCAATCAGCAAATCCTACTGGCTCTTCATTCCATGTGTTCCTAACCACATCTTCCATCTCCACCATGACCACCCTCATCTGAATTAGTATCATCACTTGTTATGTTACTGCAACAGCCTCCACACTCACTCCCTTTCCCACACCCACCTCTCTTTTCCACCTGCAACCAAAGCAATTTCCTTAAAATGCCAACCCAGTTAGATCACCTCTGTCCAAAAGCTTCTTAGTACCTTTCCATCACGCTCACAATTGAAGCTAAACTCTCACTCTTGTCACATACACAACCCACTCGTCTGCTCCCACTACAGTTTGTTTACTGTTTCTTGGACTTACAGTCATGGCCCCGCCTCGAGGCACTCCTCTCTGCGCCTGGCCCACTCCTGCCCACACTAGGGTCACCCTCTCAGGGCTTTCTAAGCTCAGCCCTGAGTCACCTGCAGCTGGTCCCTGCCAGACTCCAACGCCTCCCCCTGACCCAACACTTAATTTTCCTGTCCTGCTTCAGTTTTCTTCCAAGATTTATCCCCATCTAATATCATATATATGTATATATTTATATATTTATTGTCTGTCCTAGCATACACACACTAAGATGAACTCTCTGTAACAGCAGTGATATTGTATTTTTTTTATACTCTGTTCTTGGAGTTAATGTGATCATTAATTTTTTTCAAGCAAAGACATGAATTATGATGATGATAATATTTAGTCATTGAGAAAAGCTAAATATTAAATGAAAGGACACAAACAGTGAGAAGAAGGATGTCACGTAGAATTAAAATATATGTACAGGTGGCAACTGATCAATAAAGTGTTTGGAACAACAGAGGATATGGGACGTGGACTGTCATGTAGACCCTCCAGTTCCTATTATATTCCTACAAAATGTGGGGCTACATTATTGTGTAGATACTTCCACGTGCCCCGCCAGGACAACTCAAGTTTTCATTTGGAAAAGTTTCCATTTCCCCTGAAAGTGACCTCCTAAGGCTCAGTCCCTTTCCTGGCACATCAGACCCAGAACCAGTTTCTAGAGGAGGCGGGAAGCTGCCCATGGTCTGATCAGGGCTCACAACCAACATGCTAGTCCGTGACTAGCCCCAGGAGAAAGCGAGGACACATTCAGGCTCAGTGCTCTGAGGAGCTGCGGCAGAGGCAGCACCAAACCCTCCACTCTACTTTGCTGCAAGTTTGAAAGATTACTAAGGAGCAAGTTGGGCTTTAATAAGAAAAACACGGGAAAAGACAACCTCTGTGAATACTGAGAGGTGCAGGACTTATACAAAGTGCTGCTTTTCATCTACCCTCAAGAATATTTCTTGGTGAAAGTTGGTATTCATGTTCTTTTTGGTTATTTTAGACCTTTTGCCTTTCGATTAAAATAAAAAATATGGTATAGAGACCTCTTAGAACACTAATCAAGTAATTATGAATGAGTGTAGAGAAATGACTCTACACATGTCACATATTTGCATGAAAGGAAATGGAAGGGAGACAGGGAGAAAAACATACATTCAAAGTGCTCAAATGCTGTAATTTAATCACAAAGTAAACTGAATTTTCTTCCAAAAATTTTAGGAGAATCAGGGAAGAAGTATTTTAATCACTGTTAACATGTGAAAACCATTGGCTTTTACTTTCAGCAATTCCAAATTGTGAGTGTTTATGTTTCTAGGAGATTTAGGCTTGATGTAATTTTTGAGACTAATGGGAGTAATCTGAGAAAGGTCTAGTGTGATTAAAGTATATATTTAAAATATACAGTAAATATTAACACTGGCTATAAAACTGCAGTATAGGATGTCTTTAATAGTGTCACTTTGCATAAATACATATATATATAATTTTTTATTTTTTTATTTGTTTTCAGTTTTAATTTCTTTATTGGTCAAGGTATTACAAATGTGTCCTCATCTCCCAGTAACCCCCAACCCTCTCCCCACCCCAACACCCCTCTTATCCCCCTGTTGTCTGAGTCCATTGGCTTGGCTTATATGTATGCATACAAGTCCTTTGGTTGATCTCTCTCCCCCACCCCCACCCTCACCTCCCTCCCTCCAGGGACCAACAGACCGATCACTGCAAGTCTCCTTACAACCAGTCTCACAGAACTCCAAAAGCATACCACAGCGACATAGGGAGGGGAAGATATATTTGATGTATGAACACCTTGGACTGACAGTTCATTGAATCTTATCTCTCTACAGATGTATGCAATGGACACTACTTCCATTTTGTATTTTTCCTTTCTACCTCTTCTTCATGACTATTTCTTTCCTCCATATCAGACACTCAAGCCTGTTTAATCCATATCCTTCGAGGAAACCCTCCCAACTCTGCCCATCAAATGAACACCCCTTCCTGGGAGCTCTTCCAGCACTGGCTAATGGCATCAAGCACTCACTGTTCAGTCTGCCCTTATCTCATCTTGATGAACTTCCCAGGATGCTTGGTCTTTGCTCACCTCCTTATTCCTCCTTAGGTGGCACCGACCTCTCCAACACAGTTGCTCAAACACAAACCATCTGGAAACCACTTTAGTCACCTTTTACCAATTGAAATGATGACTGGATTCCCACAAATTGTACATGGAATCCCAAACTGGAGGGAAGGAAAAAACAGATCTCACATAGAGAAAAGATGGCAAGAATGGAGAAAATAATGAATAGCCACTGTTCTATATACTACCATACTTCTAAAACCTTTATTTTGTTTATCAGCAAAACTGAATTCTTTAGAAAATACATTTGTCCAAATTCCCAATATTGACTCCTTTCTTAGAACAGCTATGAATTAGGATTTAAATAATGTAAAAAAGAGAGCACTGTAGGATTAATTATGAAACTATCTGATAAGTTACCACCTCTCAAATGTTATATAAGGGCAGAATATAAATGGCTATTCAACAGTGTATCTATAGAAAAGTGCAATTACTTACCCTTTGCAACAGAAAAAGAAAGAAAAATACTCAAGCCACAGTCAGTGTTGTGGCCAATCTGTCTAGTCCATTAAGCTATACTGTTCTGAAGAAAAAAATCAAATATATACCTAGTAAGTTATGAAAGTCTACTTTATAGTATTTTTTAAATACCTTTAGAAATATATTCCGTGTTACAAGTCACAAGAAGTCACTAATTATTAAATCAATTCTGCTTTTGATTTTAAAATAGAAAAGGTAACTATTAATTCCAAAACGCCTTTCATATACATTAAAAATTTTTTACAAGCAATTGCTAGTATAAGAAATTCCAAGTGGACAATGAATGCAAAATTCTGCCTCTATAAGTTAATGAGTGACCGTGATCGTATGTCGGGCTCTGCTGCTCCTGAGGCACTCTTGGTGATTCACACGATTAACGTGTGCCATCTCCACAACAACCTGTGGAGTCCTAACTTATCCACATTTACAGATCAGGAAACTGAGGCACAGAAAGGAACTTTACCCCAGATTTCATAGGTAAGAAGTTGGATTATTCCAGCAAGTCTGGGACTAGAGGTGCCTCTTCAGTTACTATGTTATGCAACTTCCCATTCATTAAGACATTCTAGTATGAAAAACTTTAAACAAATATAAAAGTGGATAGAAGAGTATAACAAATCCCATTTACCCATCAATCAGTTCCATTTGGCCAATGTAATTTCATCTGTACCATCATTTAACAATTATTCCTACAATCAGGGGTCCTCAAACTTTTTAAACAGGGGGCCAGTTCACTGTCCCTCAGACTGTTGGAGGGCTGGACTATAGTTTAAAAAAAAAAACCATGAACAAATTCCTATGCACACTGCACATATCTTATTTTGAAGTAAAAAAAAAAACAAGGCGGCAAAAACACTTAGTGAGCCAGATAAATGTCCTCGGCGGGTCACATATGGCCCACGGGCCGTAGTTTGAGGACCTCCTGTGTCTACATTATTTTGAAGGTAAGTCCAGATATCATATCATTTTATCTAGAAATCTTTCAGTATGCACTTCTAAATTACAAGAACTTTGTTTTTGGAGACCCGTGACACTTTTACATACCTAAAAAATTCCTTAAAGCCATGTAGAAGATACTTTCAATAGGTTAAACACACTGAGTGGCCAGATTATTATGACCACCTGACATTTGTAGGCAACTCAGTCGTACACACTGCATCGTATGAGATATGGAAGCCAAGGACCTGTTCGAACACCTCTGCTGTCTCCAGTTACCAAAATAAAATGTCTCCAATTTGCACAGGAACACAAGGATTGGACAGTCGAGCATTGGAAAAAAGTCATGTGGTCTGATGAATCACGTTTTCAGTTGCATCATGCAGATGGCAGAATGAGAATTTGGCGGAAACAGCAAGAAAGCATACACCCCACATGCATGAGTATAACCCTTCAAGCTGGTGGGGACAGTGTTACGGTTTGGGGCATGTTTTCCTGGAATGATTGGGGCCCTTTAATTTGTGTGGAACAACGTCTGAATAGCACAACATATCTAAGTATCGTTGCTGATCAAGTTCATCCTATCATGTTGATGGCGTATCCCAGTGGAGATGGCTTCTTCCAACAAGACAATGTGCCTTGCCACGGTGTTCAGTGTTCAGTGTTCAGTGTTCGTATTGTACAAGAGTAGTTTTAAGAACATGAGGGAGACTTTACCTTGCTTAGGTAGTGCCAGAGACTGGTCATTGTCACTAATAGAGAAATGTGCCTGAAGGTTGGTCAACCTTAATTGCTGACCTTAATTGCTCTGAATAGTCAAAGCTATTCACTCATTGTTTAGATGGAGACATTGATAGTTAAAGCAACCCTCCACCTGTTACTGATGTAAATTCTTGTTGCCTCTTTGTTGTTGGAATTTCCTGCCCTAAGGATATGGTTGTTTTCCCCATTGCCTTAATAAAAGCTTTGAGCAAGACCAGAGCAGTGGGCAGTCATCCCCACTAGAGGTAGATGCCATGCCTGATCCCCATTATTCCAAATTAATTCCTTCTAGTCTCTCTTCATTTTGTGTGCGGCTTTCTCCAGAACTTGAACCCTGAACAGGAACCCTGATCCACGCGGGACATGTAAGGGGCTCCCACAAGGTGGTCCCCACAATCACCAGATCTGAATCCAATTGAGCATTTGTGGGATGAAGTTAAAAAAGCCATCAGGCAGCTGGTTCCACAACCATCAAATATCACAGAACTGGACAGTGCTAGGCATCAGGCATGGTGTCATATTCCTCGCATCACCTTTCAACATCTTGTGGAGTCAATGCCAAGAAGAACTGCCACAGTATTGAAGGCAAAAGGTGGCCCAAGTACTGATGCGGTAGTCATAATAATCTGGCCACTCAGTGTAGTTGATACTTTATATTCTAACTACGGTCCCTAGTAGCTGCAGGCTGCAGGCCGAGTACTCCCTGCAGTACTCCCTCCCTTCTCTGGACCCCTGCCAGCACCGGGGCCTCCCTCCCTTCCCCTGGCCAGTCTGTTCCCTGGTCAAACTCTAGGAACAGCTCCAGTCGAGGGGACAATTGTATACTATGCTTTTATTACACAGGATAGGATAGGATGTATGAGGTCCCAACCTTCAGTCAGATGAAATGTTTTTTTCTGACTATATTTTAATAGCTGAGTTTCATGGAAAAGAAAACACTTAAGGATGGTGAGGGAAATTTAAGGGACAAAGTGCCACCTTGAGGTAGAGAGCCAGGTCGTGCAGAAGGAAGACATACGCCACCACATAGGACCATACTAATGCCAGAGGATATCTCTCCCATTCTCATTCTAATCTCATCACCTATCCCGTTGGCTGGCTCTTGTCACAAGTGACTCCTTACGCTGCCTTGGGAAGCTAGGGGCTGTGCCCACCACTCAGGGAGGTACATGGTTCCCCAGAGGCCATCTCTGAGGTGCCTATCCCTCAATTCCAGAATCACTGTGACTTAGGCATCAACTGAAGGCGACAGCTCTGGATCATATCAGCTGTCATTTTTGACCCCAGCCACTTAAAAATGATTCTCAAGATAAAGGAAGCCATCTCTAGAGTGCACCTTTGTTTTCAGGCCTCTCAGTCATTTAATATTTCTTCATATCTTGACAGCTGTGACTGTAAGCCCCACTAAGGTTTCTGGTCTGGGCACAGATGACAAATTAGTTCCCTTTGTTCTATGGTTGAGATGTTATAGGGCTACGAGTATTTACTTTTCCTATGTTTTAGGACTATTACTGAATGGGACTGTAGAGTGCAGAGGAAAATAATGTCTCTTCCATATCAAAACTCACATATTATTGCCATGATTGAGCACTGAACACAGAAACAGCAGCAGGAGAGAGACAGGAAAAGAGAGGTGGAAGGAGGGCATGAAGGGAGGGAGGAAAGGAAAGGCAGGTCAGGTCAGGGAGGGAGGCAATAAATAAGTCTCTTCCTCAAATTTCTACTGGCAGGTTGCTCTATGGCCAGGTTGCTTTTCCCACCCATTTAACTGTACCTCCAAGTTTACTAGCTGGTTCGTTTTGAGCTGAGTAAAAGCCTTTATTGTATGTCCCTTTAGCTGATCTATGTTTATGAGGGTTTTTATTTATATCCTCAAATTGGCAGACACTGAACTCTAGGCACTGATTTTTTTTCCACTTACTTCTTCTAATCAGGGAATATAAACTGTGAAGATAAAGTAGGCATCTATTGCTTACTGGATGTACTTACAATGTTTAAAGAAGCAGAGACCAGCATGTAGCAAAAAGTCAAGAATGCAGATTAAGAGGTCAATGAAACAAAAGCTTTGATGTGGTAAATTTTTATGAAATTTGAAATAGATAAGATGCAAGAAATAGTAAGGATAAGTATCAAGAAAGGGGGAAATAAAGAAATAATAAATATAATCATTTACAAAATTTAAAAAGACAATATTAATCAACAATTAAACACATGTGAACTAAAAGAGAAGGCACTCTTTAGAGAAGGATGTCAAGCATGCAACACACATGCTCATGTGCAGTTCACATGTTTATGGATTAATGTGTTTTTGCTGTTTCTATAGTTTTGCACATCAAAGCTGCCCTGTTAATACATATCTACCTCTAAGATAACCAAATGTTCCAGAAACTACTTGCAGTTCAGAGTTAGAGCAGGAGTCTTTTACCCCATCCCACCTCCCAGAGCAGTCCAGAGGTGGGCAGCTCAGAATCAGGTGACTTTAATCTTGTCTCTGCTTCTTCACTTTGACCTTGTGTACAGAAGGGCAGCAATGAAAGAACTAGGAAAGATCACCAAGAGCACAGATGTGTCTTTAAAGACCAAGACCATCCACACCCTCATCTCCCCAATTACTGAGTATGGAAGTGAAAATCTGACAGTGAAGAAAGCTGTTGGAAAAATAGTGATTCCTTTGCAATATGTTGTTGGAAGAGAGCTTTATAGACACACTGGACCACCACAAGGACAAACAAATGTATCTTAGAGCAAATTAGTCCTGAAACATCTCTGGAGGCAAAAATGATAAAACTGAAACTGTCCTACTTTGGGCAAATCATGAGAAGGCAGAGTTCTTTAGAAAATACATCAACGCTGGAAAAATAGAAGACAGCAAGAAAAGAAGGAGACATGGATTGACTCCTAAAAGAAGCCATAGGCATGAATCTACAGGAGCCGAGCAGGGCTGTGAGGATGGGACACTGTGGACATCATTCATTCATAGGGTCAGCAGGAGTCATAGCCAACTCAACGGCATGTAACACATGTTCCACAACCTTCTTTTCCAGCTTTCTCCTCCTTGATATGGGAATGATAATGTTTCCTACCTTGGGAGAAGTGTCAGCCTCATAGGACATAGTTCTACCACAGAATTATGCATGATTATGACCACACATGTGCTGCATGTGTGAAAGGAATATTCCCACGACCTGAGTGGCCTCAGAGCTATGTAATCTAGAGCCCAGGTCACCAAATACAAGATTCCAAACTACAATTTGGAGTGAGAGTCCCTGCAGAGATTACTGTAACCTTCATTTTATAGGCAAAGTAGCTAAAGTCTAATGAAATTGAGTGGCTTGCTGAAACTGGCAGATCCAAGACAGATAGCCTAGGTTCCCCATTTTTATTTCAGGTTTATCTTTTATACCAAACTCACATACCATGGCAAGGCTTCTCATGTCACAATTACTAACAGTTTGGAGCAAGTGACTTGCTTGCATTTTAACACAATCATTGGTAATCTGCACAAAGGTGGGAGGACATCTGTCTTCATGGTCAATTGGGGAAAACTCTTCAACTAGCCCATGAGTGTTATCAAAACCTGAGGTCAAATTTATTGCTTTATAGAAATTTATCAGGCTTAGTATGGTAGCAGTTTAATTACCTTAAGTAGGGTAAGTTATTTAACTTACATATTTAGGAAAACATGGTAACTACCATCAAATATTTGAAATGCTGTTCTATGAAAAAGAAATTAACCCTTAGCAGCTACAACAATTTCTGACTCTAGCAGATTCTTGAAATATATCCCTTGAATTAGGCTGAGTTGAATTGATCTCGTTCTTAATCTCTCCAAAGGCTAAAGTTAGGAACAATTGGCATATAATATCAAATCATAATCTCATATAAAAATAACACAAATAATATTTCAACCATTAACACAAAATAATGGAATGGGCTGACTTGCTGGGTAGTAGGCTATTCTGGAAATATTCAGGAAGTCAAACAACAACAACAACCCTCCTTTTCATAAGCTGGGTAGGGTAGGGGCCAGAAGTGTTGGGACAGTACCCTCTGTGGTAAGTATAATGAACACAATACATTATTTATTGTGGATCTTGAAATACTCACGGTTAGGCATCAAGAATAATCATGGTCACTGTACAAATGGCTAATAAGGAGGTTATATTTTAAAGCAAATTTGTTATAGTGCGTTTCATACTATATATCTAGCACTCAATATAAGTATAGATTCTTTTACTAAAGGGTGAACACCTCAAAATCATGGGCTATGTCCAATTCACTTGCATATCAATATTGTCTAGCTCAAACAGTAGGTACTTCATATGCTGAATTAATATCTGAATAAGCGAAGGAAAGTGTAAGATTTGGAACTGAATTCTTGGTAATACATAATATATATTAAAATAAAATTTTAGTCTTTTAAGCCTCATGCTGTGATATTACTTTTTCTTAAGTTCCTTTTTGAGGGTTCAGTGAGGGCTAAAAAAGATAATGAGTAGGAACTCACACAGTGGTCCTGACTTAAAGTAAACACATAATGCATGCTAAACATTATTAACAATTTGCTTCTCTATGAATAAAACTTTAGAAAAGAGGAATTTTACAAAAGAATAACAGATTTCAAAAAGTATCACTTTTGCCTCTCTGCACTCTGAGTTTGTCACAGGTTCCATCTGATGGACAAAGGAGATGCCAGGATGCAGGGGTTATACAAAAAGGCTCCTTTGGTACTATCCACAAATTAGTTTTTAGAGTTTCTATGAGGCTCCAATTAAATAATCTGAATGGAAATGTCTGAAATTCACAAGGAGCCATATAAATATCAGGAATAAAAAAAGAAGTTGAAAACACGGTGTAGAAATATAATTTGGGATTAAGGCCCTCAGCTTAACTTGTTTTTCTGAAAAATTTAGATTACACACAATGTTCTCATCAGTTTGTAAAGATATAAGAATAAGTCATAGCTGATGTATCAGCTTAATGTGCATATTTAATAAACTGAATAAAGTAAAACTGAAGCATCTAAATATCAAAAACAAGAAATACTGGTAAGAAAGAACCATTTCTCAATTGGCCTAATTCAACATCAGGCATCCAGCATTCTGAGTTCTACTTGTTTCAAGTAAGTTTTATGAACTTAATGTAAGTGCAAGCCCCCATCTGTATGAACATACCGCATTCTGTGACTCCTCAAATGTTAACGTGGATCAGACAGACGTCCAGGCGGCATCTGCACACACCTCAGCCTCGGCCTCCAAGGGAGCTTCCCTGCAAGAAAGGACAGAAAAAGTGGTTAGTGGACCTGAGAACACTCCTCTTACTTCATGGAAATAGATAGTTTCCCCACGTGGGAGCTCTTCTTCTTAAGGCAGTGGAGGCTGTGCACAAGGACTCTGCTCTCACTGCACTTCAGCTGAGTAAGAGTCTGGAACTACACATCCTGTTGTCTCCTCAGAGCTGTAGCGCTTTTGAAATAAGTCTGTTCTTTAATAAAATTACGGAGCAAGATCAGGTGTGTGAAACTTGGGTAAGTCCCTAGGTCCCTGGTTTACAAAAACCACCAACAAAGGGAGATGAGTCAGAGTGATCTCAAGTGCCTGCTTGTCAGGCTGTAATCACTATTGTCAATAGAAGGTTCTGGACTACAGGCGAGCACTCCAGAATCAAACATGGCTGTGCCTGCAGAATCAAATATGGATCTCAAAATCAGACTGCCTACCTAAGACTGTGTCAGTACTAAGAAAGAAAGATGGAAAGGGGAAAAAAGACATTTCTAATATTTCCTGTTTTCTAGGTTTACAGAGGAAGCTGGGGTAACTGAAGAAAAGGAAAAGAATTCCTTTGGAACACAAGTTCAACTTTTTAAAACCACCAACTATATTCATTCCAATTTTAGCAATTCTGTGGGAGGAAAAATGAAACATGAAATTCTATGCCTTCCACTTTGCATATATTCCTTACCTCTACCTGGAATGCCCTCTCTCTCCAGGTCTTCACAGCCTGCCCACAGTCACACTTCCTACTGTGTATGATGATACTGAGAAAAGAATTTTCCTATTAAGAAAAGCACAAACAATAACTACCATTACTGAATGTCTAACTGAGAAGCCAGACTCAATATTAGATACTGTAGGTCCATAACCTCATTTAATCCTCAAAGATAGGAAATGTAAATGTTACATCTGCTCAAGATGTGAGGTAGCTCGCTGAGACACACAGCTAGAACAAGGTTAACAATACTCAGACCAGTTCTTTCTGACTTGAGTTCCTTCTATGTTTTCATTTTTCTCAGACCCTCCAACATTTAAACCTTAGATTTTTCATTATTTTCAAAGAAAATATCTAACATTTGTGACATGCTCTGGTTCACATACAGAAATAGACTGTTTTGTAGATAGAGTCGATTACTCTTCCAGGACAATATAATCATTATTAAAATGTGGAGATCATCTTAGGTCATTTGAAATCTAATCAAATATATGTACACTTTTAAAAGAAAGAATGCAGGTATCAAATTTCTGATGATTTCTAATAAATGGGGAAAATAAAACAAAGAACCCATTAGAAGATACTTCTGAGAATTTCAGGCCTTAAGAATCTTACTTATAAGAGAAAATAACAGTAAATCTAGTTTCTACTTGGGTTAGAGTTATCTTGTCTAATGTAAGTCAGAAATAAAGGTCTTAATGGTTTTAAGTGGCCCAAATGGTTGCCTGCGCATGGTGACACGGACACAGCAAAGAAAGTGGCTCAGTGCTGGCTGAATACAACTATGCAAGACACCTAGAGCCTTGCTTCTTCTCCCTCCTCTGAATGGTTATCTGCAAAATGAAGAGAGGGTGCATAGATAGTGAGGGCAGGGAGGGGAGGGCTAATCAGAAAAACAGACTTGGTGTCAAAGACAACTCTGCTGAGATCTATTATCCACTCCACTTAAAAAGAGAAGCTTATGGCAAACAAATCGAATTAATGCTCATGTAATCAAGTAGAAAGGATAGTTGTGCATATAGATTTGTATGCATGTGTATACATGTGTACACACTTATTTCTAAAATTGCCATTCCTTTCGTTTTCATCCTGGCTGTAATGCAAAGTATTACAACCTATGCAGATGTTCAAAAATTAAGTGATTTAAAGAACCATGAAACTAGCAGGGGCCAGTCCCAATCTTTTTATTTTAAAACTAGAGGTGTGGTGCATGAATTCATACATAGGTAGGGTCCGTAGGCCTGGCCAGCAATCAGAGCTATTAGGGCCTTCCAGCTGCCGGCCAGGGCCTTCCTTTGGCTTCTGCCTGCCAGGGCCTTCCTTAGCTCCACACCACCCCCTGGTGGTCAGCACACATCATAGCAAGCGATCGAACTCTTGGTCTCCCAGTGGAACTCCTGAGGGACACTTTGCATATTAGCCTTTTATATATATAATCTATAAGATGTAAATAATCACATCACTGCAGATGAGGGAAAAAGAATTTCAAAATTATACAGGGTGATTTTCTCATTTGTAAAATGAGGGTAATAGATGGTTAGACAATCTGAGATTTCTGACCTCTGCAATTAAGCTTTTTTTTTTATAACATATTTTTATTATTATATTTTTTATTACATAAAGTATTACAACAATTACTAAATATATCTTTTTCCCCTGCCCTTCCCCCAGCCTCCCCTAACCCCTGGTGATTTGTGTCCATTGGTTATGCTTAAAGGCATGCATAAAAGTCCTATGGTTGATCTATTACCCCCCAACCCTCCCTGTATTTGACAGTCTCTTTGATGCTGCTCTGCCTCTGCATCTATTTCTGTTCACCATTTTATAATGGTTATTATTATCCATAGATGAGTGAGGACATGTGGTATTTTTCTTTCATTGCCTGGCTTATTTCATGTAGCATTATGCTCTCTAGTTCCATCCATGCTGTTGCAAATGATAAGAACTCCTTCCTTTTTACAGCAGCATAGTATTCCATTGTGTAGATGTATCACTATTTTTTATTTTTTTTATTTTATTTTATTTTTTTTTTATTGCTTAAAGTATTACAATAAATGATAGATAAGTATTACAACAAATGATAGATAGATCCAGTAAATTCCAGAAGTTGGTTTTAAAATTTATATAAATACTAGAGACCCGGTGCACAAATTCGTGCATGGGTGGGGTCCAGCCAGCCCATCCCAAGGGCCGATCAGGGCCTGCTGGCTGGGGGGAGGGGCCACAGGAGGTCAGCTGGGCTGGCCCTTCCCCCAATTGGGGTGGGGGCCGATTGGGGCCAGGTTGGCCAGGGGGAGGGTCACAGGAGGTTGGCCCCCATCAAGCCAGTTGGCCAGCCACAGTGTGCATTATAGCGACCAGTCATTCCAGTTGTTCCAGTCATTCCAGTTGCTTGGCTTTTATAATTCTAGTTACTTTATAGTTATTTCATATTGTCTTTTAAATCAATAAAATCATAGTTATTTATGCAACAATATCACCACTTTTAAACAGAGTAAAAGTGATAAACTTTCCACGGAAATAATAATATCAATGAAACTAAAACTTTATCAATCAGCATCAACTTTGGAATTTAACACAATGGAGACTTAAGCAGAGTGATAGAACTCAAGGCTTGACTTTCAGAACTCTCTGGGAGATACACAGATCACACTAAAATATTTACTTGCCCTCTTCTATAGCTGTCCCAAAACAGAAATCAGATTTCTCATTGGATACATGATGTGGTCTCATTTTAAAACTGACAGCTTCTTAAATCAAAATTAGTGAATAACAAAACTTATTTTCCCTAAGATATTTTAAAAACTTCCTATCCTTTGATATAAGCTGTAGGCTTATTCTTTTGTTGTTAAGGGGGTTTCTGTGGCTCTTGACTAGAGAGGCAAGTTGAGATTCCTTATTCCCTGACAGAGCCCATGGGGATACTTGTCCAGGCAGACAGAATCCTTCACTGACAAGAGTGAGGCTGAACATCAAAAAGGGTGACTATTTGGTCCCTCAACCCTGAATAAACCCTGGTAGATGACACTGCCTGGCTAATGAGGGCATATTCTATCTTATGCTGGTAGATTGGCTGGATCCTTTTTGCCTATTAACCTAAAATTCTGTTTCTTTATATCTTCTATTTATTTATACACATATTTTTGAGGTTTATACTATTTCTCACCCATACTTCAAGTATCATCGTGGTGTAGTTAGTTGCTCATACTCTTAATTTTTTAAAAAATGCACTATTTGCTTTTTTTCAGGCTAGTTTAATTTAGTGAGCTAATTTCCATAAATAATTTATGAAAAAGTTGGACTATGAGAGGTAAATACAAAATATCTTCAAATATATGAACATAGGACTGAAATTCTCTGCAAATGGAGTGTGCAGATGACTGACATTTTAAAGCATTTGATATCTGAGAAATTATAAGACTTTCTTAAGCACTGAGATGAAAAATGAGATTTATATGTAGATCCAATTAATTGCCTACAGAGTCAGCAATCCCCAAGCCCCAAGTTCACCTGCGTCACGTCATAAACACAGACTCACTCTAACCCCAGTGCCAACAGGATCCCAGGAGGTAGATCCCAGGAGGTGGAGGAAAGAGGGGATGATGTGCAGTGAAAGGAAATTTGCTCCCTGGGGAAGACTTCCCCAAGTCAGGTTTAGGACCTCCAATGGGAGGCTGGGTATTTTTGTTCTGACAAAGTCTTGGCAACCCATCATCACAATCACTCATGAGTATCATGATGTAAGCCACCCAATTGCAAATTACAGTACACAGGCAAAAAGGCTCCTCTACTCACTCTGGAACCCCTTTCTTGGGCTCATTTCCTCAATAGTTAAAAAAAAAACCCTCAAAAATATGTGTATAAATAAATAGAAGAGCCTAACCTTTAAAAACTTATCATCAAATCATATTCTCTACCTCCAAGTGCCCCAGCTCACCTCCACCCCGGACTGAACAAATGTTCATGTACCCAGGAGGCAAGCAGGGGAAGACTGAGTGGGCAGGTCTGGACCCTGGCTTCTTCTTCAGCTGCTTTCATTTTTTTAAGAATTGCTATGAGCAGGCTGGAAGAAGTCAATAAAAGGAAAAAGAGAGACTTATGTCATACTTTCAACAATAAAGATTAAAAAGAAAAGTTGGTATGCCCTGATAGAGAGGGAGGAAAACAGGGTAGTTCTCAACCATGGATGCATATTAGAATCCCTGGGGAACTTTTAAAACATACTGAGGTCCACTTGCAGATACTGGGATTTAATTGGCCAAAAGTAAAGCCCAGGCAGGCATCAGTATTCTTTTGTAAGTTAAATTTATTAGGATAACATTGGTTGAAGACATTATATAAATTTCAGGTGTACAACTTATATAATACAAAATCTGTATACTCTATTGTATGCTCATCACCCAAAATCTAGTCTCATTCCATCACCATATATTTGACCCCTTTTTACCTTCTTGTATAACTCCCCAGGTGATCCTAACATGCAGCAAGGCTTAGAACTACTGACTCAAAAGAAAGGCTCAAAATTTAGTGAAAGAACCAGATTTGAGTTGGTATTCTTCCACTTCCTAGCAGTATGAACTTTACAATTCAACTAGCTCCTCCATTAGTGGAATAAAAAGTTAAGTTTAGACTGCCATAGTCACCTTATAGGGCTAAGATAAAAACCAATATGGAAATACAAGAAAAAACCTGATTAAAAAATACAGCTCTACATAAATTCTCTTTTTACTTAAGCAAAACTCTGAGAAGTAAAACTCAAAACTATGGACAAGGCACAGAAGCAACACAAGAAGTGAGAATGATCAAAAATCAGAGAAAAAGGTCATGTTCTTGGGTTTTAGCACAAAGCTGTGGTGGTTTTCCTATTTCTTGACTCTGAAACCAGCGGTTTCTGATTGGAGGGGACACCCTTGTAAGATGACAGTGTCCAGGACTGAGGGCATGTGAACCTACGCCATAGGTTCACATGTTGGTGCTCACATCACAAGAGCCCTGAGTCCAGGACGCAGAAAATTTAAGGCGGTGGCCACGGATCTACCCTGCGAAGGGATGACAGGGTGACCCTGGGGCCGAGAGGCAGGACAGTGAGCCCCGGAGAGACACCAGCCTTATCGAAGCAAGGTCCCCTCGCTGAGGAGGCGAAACAGGAAAGCACGACACAGTCGCTAAGGGAACAGGAAGGGAGGTGCCGGGGCAGGAGGCCCACCTCCCTGAGGCCCAGGCCTGGTCTACGCACTCAGTGTGGAGGCCTCCGAGCTGCTCCGCTAGGACCGGGTCCCGAGGGGCATGATTCCTCACACGCAGGTTGGGGAGGGCCTGCCGCTTTGTCACCTGGTGTCTACCTTTTCAGTATTTCTGTGAGCAGTCTCACAAAGAAGTTACAGCAGTGCCTCCTGAAGCTTGAAAAAGGGTGCTGCTGAGAGAGCCAGCGGGGCACTGAAACAGCAGGGCGCTAGGGGGCGGAGCACCAGTCTCCTCAGGGGACTTCCAGCCCTCACAGCCGCAGGTGTGTCTCCCTCAGGTGTGTGCTCCCCTCACGTGTGCCCCTCCTCATGTGTGTGCCTCCCCTCATGTGTGTGCCTCCCCTCA
>PVJC01021150.1:0-28510 GCA_004026665.1 Murina feae | reverse complement strand
GCAACAATGCTTTTTAATATACCATATACTTTCTAACATAATAGTTTAATTAGTTATCAACATATACTGGCAGATAAAGTCTATTGTGTATTCTGTGTTGTGCTAAGTACTGTACTGCCTTTTCTTATTAATCCTCACAATGACCCTGTAAGTTGAATGTTAGAGGTTTATGATACCTTACCTGCAACTTCAAAACCAAAGAAGCTGAGAACACTGAAAGTGTTTCATATTTCATTGGAAGACTTGACTTGAACCCTTTTGGAGGCAAAAATAGGACTTGAAATGACGTAGGTTATTTATAGGACATACTCCATTTAGTGTAAACATTTATATGATTCACTAGACAAATTTAAGAGAGTACCATCCTAAATCTCCTGAGGATGTTAATATAACATATTAACATTAATTTTACTGTATTGCCTTTTATCAATCAAAACTTCTAAATGCTATCCTTTTAAAATAATGGAAATGTTTTATAACTGGATTGTGGTGACAGTTGTACAACTCTGAAAATTTACTCGAAATCATTGAATTATACACCTAAAACAGATCAATGTTATAATATATAGAGTATACCTTCCTTAATAAAGCTATCTTCAACAGGCCACTAAAATATGTATAATTATTAGGGAAAATAAAATTAATAAAGTAGCACCTGTAACCTTTTAAGTTTAACATTACCATTAACTGTGGTGTTTGGTGTTTTTGACTGAGGCTGAACTTGGTTGACAAAATGCTATCCATACAGGGTTTGAATCCATAATGACATATTAGGAAGTGCTGTAAAATTTTCCACAAAAGAGAAAGGAAACCACACAAAGAAGGGTTTAAAAGAGTAGAAAGGGAGTTCATGAAAAATTAATGAAATTGAAAATGTCCAAATACTTTCTCTTATATATATTTTCAATAACCCCATTCCATCAGAATTTATTTTCTCCCTCTGAGCTTCTGTAGAATTTTAAGACTTTATAATGAAACTTAATAATGTACTCTAGTCATCTGCATCTGTTTTACAAAATAGTAAGCCCATAGACAGCAATGATAGTTTTATTCAATTATTTATTACTCATGGTGCATTAAAAAAACTCTTAAGTAGGAATCTAATGAATATCCGATTCTACTGAAACACTTCCTCAATAAAAGATTACACATAAAAAATATTTTTCTTCTAAATTCCAAAACACAACTGAGCCTGAGTTTTTATAAAGGAATTATAGGTCTTTATTATCATACTAGGGGCCCAGTGCACAAAATTCATGCACAAGGGGAGGGAGGGCAGTCTCTCAGTCTAGCCTGTGCCCTCTTGCAATCCAGGACTCCTCAGGTAGGGTCCCTAGGTCTGGTCAGTGATCAGGGCCTATTGGGGCTTTCCTTCCCCTGGCTGCTGGCAGCTGGTCTCGCCCCCGCTGCTGCCACTGCTTGCCATCTGTGTGGTGCTGCCCCTCTTCCACTGCCACTGATTGCCTCCCTCTGTGGGTGACAGGCATGGGATGCAAATGCTTGGCTGGCCTGGGCCTCCCTCTGTAGGACAGTTGGTCGCAGGGCCCCCAAGTTGATTGCCCCACAGAGGGAGGCCCTGCCCACCCACCACAGGGTGATAGCAGGGCCCCCCAACCAATTGCATCACACCCGCCTTGGCTGGCCTGGTGCCAATGCATGTCATAGAATGGTCATCTGGAAGGTTGTCTGGACAGTCATTCTGCTGTTCAGTCATTTGGTCGATTTGCATATTATGCTTTTATTATTATAGATTCATTTTACAAAAACCAAAACTAAAGGTTGGAAATGTTATTTGCTCAAGAAGACTCAGCTACTAAATAATGGAGCTGGCATTCTAATCCATGCCTGGCAAACTTAGAATTGAAACCTTTATCTGCTTCTCTTGAAGATATACAAAATTGTGGGTAGACTATTAACCAATAAGGTATTTTGGTTTAAAAAAATCTCTGATATATCCATGTTACAGAACTGTAAAAGTGTCTAACAATTGCATTTTTAAAAAAATTTTTGAGTTAGAACATTAATCAACCAACTTTCATCTCTTTATAACCTAGCTTCTGTCAAAATACTCAAAACTTTTTCGTTTTTATTATTTTCTTTGTGTACTCTTTTCAAACAGTAATTATTACCTGAGCTAAACTCAATAGCCAGAATTAGATAAGCAAGTAAAACTGACAAAGATGGAAATATTCATTACCAACTGTGTTTTCATTTTTTTCTCCATCAAACTCTTTAACAAAAGAGTTATCTCCCAGAGTGTATCTTCCCTTGATACAATTGGATCCCTCATCATGATGTGAGCCCACTGAATGACCTGTCGAATTAGAAAAGCAATAAATACAGTTCAGTCCAGTTTCCTGGGAACGATCAAATGTTTTGAGTTTGACTTCCTCTCTATCCCTAAAAAACATTTCAGGAGGAAAAGACTGATGGATTCCTCATTGGTCTTTTTTCCTTTGTATGTTTTGTTAGATTTTTTTAAAGCAGGCTGTGAAAAAGTTGTTGTTCATTAATGAAACTCAAAAAGTAGTCACATCCCTTTGAAGTTTAAGACAGCATCTGTTTCACTGTCCAAAGAGAGTAGAGAAATCACCATCTTCATCACATGGGTTTCAAAGTAATTCATGTATTGCCACCCAGAAGTTGCAGGTGCAAGATTGTAGCTAGCTTTGTTTTATAAAGCATATTCTTGTGTGTGTGCGTGCTCACACACACACGCAAAATAAGGACCAGGTCTCATAAAATATAAGTTACAAAGTCATTGATAGTAAGTTAAAATGGTTCTTCAGGTAAAATTTTGTCAGTTACCAACCAAAGCCATTTAGCATTTAGTCAATAATGACGTCAATCATTGGGGGAAAAATATAAAATTTCTAAGGGACAACTTAATTTTTCCAGTTCATTTCACTCAAAGAGATATGAGAAATCAAATTCAAGCATTATTCAGAGGATGCTATCTCTCCTATCCTTCCTAATGAAGATTTTAAAAGTTAGAGTATTAAAAATAATAGATATAAAACATTAGTTTGTCAATCTTTTGATGTACACTTATGGCATTTTGGGGAGAAAGAAGGCATAAATCAATTAATCTGTATAATCTTTCCTAAGCCTTCTCAGTAATACAACTTCTATACTTTCAGTTTTGGGTTTCCTTAGATGGAGACCTTTAGAAAGGCCTGGATCATAATCTCAATGCAGAGATCTTTAGTATTTTTAATAATTTCTTATCTATACATTCATAGCTAACTCCATAGCAATGATTTCAATGTTAGCTTTTATGTCCCCATTTATTTTCCCCCAAACACATTATGATTTTAATGTATGTATAATTTAATAAAGTAATCACAATAATAGTTATCAAAAATGGAGTAAGCTTCAACTTCTAAGAATATACAGTAGATATACTTTTTCCTATTCCTCCTACTAAACACAACGAAAAATCTTGAAAATGATACATAAGAGAAACAAATGAAAACCTTGAAAGGTAAAGAAAGAAGGCAGACTGGCTAGAGGACTTGGTAAGTTTCTAGCAGTCTCTTTTAATGTCACATATCTCAGACATAGCACTGAAGAAGGTGGCCACTTAAAATTCCACAGACTTGAAGAAACCAAGATGGTGGCATAGGTGAACACCGGAATTGCTGCTGGGCACAACTATTTCAAAACCACAACGAAAAGAAAAAACAGACACCACCCAGACCCACAGGACGGCTGGCTGAGTGAAAATTCTACAACTAGAAAGAGACTGAGACTCAGAGGAGGTGCAGAAATAAAGTACAGAGGTATGGAGGCACGCGTGAAGGGGCTCGCGGAAAGGGCTGGCAGCATTTCATACCGAAGAGAGACACAAGCTCTGAACTCCAGTTCTAGATGAATTTCTGGGGACTCAGAATCATACGGGGAGGAGCTGGACTGTCTGGCATTGTCTGGCACCAGAAGGATCTTCAGAGCAGTTTCTCTCAGTGGTGCTGGTGGTGCCGAGGGTCACTGCGACCCGGTGCCTCTTAGGGCAGGGCTGAGAATCAGCCATAGCTGATTGTTCTGCCCTGTTGACTCTCTGAGACCCTGCCCCACCCAAGCTGCGTGCAGAGGCTTTTGCATATAAAAGGCTGGGAAGCCCCAGGCAGAAGCTAAAACAGCACCTGCTTGGAGTTCCAAGAGACTGTGTACCCAGGGGTCAGAGTGAGACCACCCAGTCTACAACTCCTCAGACATATAAGGGACACACTCAGGGGGCAGACTTAGTGGGCACCAAAGCCCCACTGAAGCAAGTATTGCCCTATAAGGGTGTCTCTAGCACAGAAGTTCTCCCACCATAGACATAGCTGATTAAAGCCACTCTGTCAATGCAGGGAAGCAGCCAAAATGCAGAGACAAAGAAACAGATCACAGATGACAGAAATTGAGGAAAGCAAACGACTAGATATAGAGTTCAAAATCACAGTTATAAGCCTTTTTAAGAATATTCTAGAGGCTGCCAATAAATTTAGTGCGACTCTCGAGGTTAGGAAAAAGGACCAGCTAGAAATTAAGCATACACTGAATGAAATAAAGACTAATATACAGAAATCCAACAGCAGACGAGAGGATCGCAAGAATCAAATCAAAGATATGAAATATGAAGAAGCAAAACCCACCCAGCCGGAAAAGCCAAAAGAAAAAAGAATCCAAAAATATGAAGACAGTGTAAGGAATCTCTGGGACAACTTCAAGCATACCAACATCGGAATTATAAGGGTGCCAGAAGAAGAGAGAGAGCAAGACATAGAAAACATATTTGAAGAAATAATGACAAAAAACTTCCCCTACCTGGTGAAAGAAATGGACTTGCAAGTCCAGGAAGTGCAGAGAACCCTAAACAAAAGGAATCCAAAGAGGACCATGCCAAGACACATCATAATTAAAATGCCAAGGGCAAAAGACAAGGAAAAATCTTAAAAGCAGCAAGAGAAAAGCAGTCAGTTACCTACAAGGGGACACCCATATGACTGTCAGCTGATTTCTCAACAGAAACTTTGAAGGCCAGAAGGGAGTGGCAAGAAATATTCAAAATGATGAATAGCAAGAACCTACAACCAAGATTACTTTATCCAACAAAGCTATCATTCAGAATTGAAGGTCAGATAAAGTGCTTCACAGACAAGAAAAAGCTAAAGGAGTTCATCACCACCCAACCAGTATTATACGAAACTAGAGGCCCGGTGCATTATATTCGTGCACTAGGGGTGGGATAGGAGGGTCCCTCAACCCAGCCTGTGCTCTCTCACAGTCTGGGATCCTGAGGGGTCCTTTGTACTGCCACAGAGGCGGGAGAGGATCCCACCACCATCGATGTATTTACAAGCTGTGAGCTTGGCTTCTGGCTGAGCAGTGCTCTTCCTATGGGGGTGCACTGACCACCAGGGGGCAGCTCCTGTGTTGAGCATCTGCCCCCTGGTGGTCAGTGCATATCATAGCAGCTGGTCGTTCTGCTGTTCAGTCAATTTGCATATTAGGATTTTATTATATAGGATGATAAAAGGTATCCTTTGAGAAGAGAAAGAAGAAGAAAAAGTAAAGATAAAAATTATGAACAACAAATACATATCTATCAACAAGTGAACCTAAAAATCAAGTGAATAAAAAAAGTCTGATGAACAGAATAAACTGTGAATAGAATAGAATCAGGGGCATAGAAAAGGAGTGGAATGACAATTCACAGGGGGAAAGGGGTGTTGGGGGTGTGGGAAGAGACTGGACAAAAATCGTACACCTATGGTTGAGGACAGTGTGGGGGGATAAGGGAAGTGGATGGGATGGGAACTGGGAGTAGGGGAGCTATGGCGGGGAAAAGAAAAACAACTGTAATAATATGAACAATAAAGATTTAAAAAATTCCACAAACTCAAACAAACAAATAAAAACCTCCGTTGAAGTCTCCTCTCTTTATCCAAAGTAGTAGAAAAGGGCAGCCTAGTAAGATGGATACTTTTGGATTTAAAAAATTGCTCCACTTCAGCCAGGCGGGTGTGGCTCAGTGGTTGAGCATTGACCTATGAACCAGGAGGTCATTGTTCGATTCCCAGTCAGGACATGTCTCCATCCCCAGTGTGGGGCATGCAGGAGGCAGCTGATCAGTGGTTCTCTCTCATCATTGATGTTTCTGTCTCTCTCTCCCTCTCCCTTCCTCTCTCTCTCGCAAATCCATAATAATAATAAAAACATTTTTCAAAAAAAGAATGAAGAGGAAATCAAGATGCTCTCAAATAACGGAAAACTAATTCGTCCCTGACAGATTTATCCCAAAAGAAAGGCCAAACAATGTTGTCTAAGCAGAAATAAATAATAAAAGAAGAAATATCAAAACATCAGGAAGCATAATGAGATACACATTTTAAAATATTGATAGGGGTGAAGCAATAGAAAGCAGAAAGAAGGGTTACAGGATTTGTCCAATAGGTTGGGAATTATTATTATTTAATATTATTTTTTAAATGGAATAAATAAAACAAACATTGATGGTGTTAAAACAAAGGTTTTAACTACCAAAAGCTGAGCGGGCCCAAGTAACTACCTATTGGTCCCCCAAACAGGTCTGCCCTGTTTACCCCAGTTCAGTCATTTTGTTAAAGTCAAAAGCAGATATTTTATCAAAAAACCTTACCAGCAATCTCTTGGGGCAGCATTTGGGCCAGTTAATTAAAGCTTGACAAAAGGGCCAAGATCCTTAGGCTTGAACCCTCACCGGGGGCCCAAAGGCTTGTACACAAGTGGGTAAAATGGGGTACTGGTGGCTGGTAGTATGTTCTTGCACTAGACACATTGAGGTGATAGAGAATTCTCAATTTGAAACTTGATTTATACATTTTCATGAAGGTATATTTGTCAAAGTAGAAAAAAAAAACAATTTTATTCATTACTATGTCAGCTTGATTTACGAATATTAGGCATTTAGACTTCTAATAAACAAAAGACAACCAAGTAAATATGAAAATCTAATGGATTTCATTAGTCGACTCATGAATCGAGCAGCATTCCAATTAAGCAACTAGAAGGGCACTCTGAAGCGTTTTAGAAAATGCAAGGTAAGAGAGCTATTAAAAAAGAAAAAAAAAACTTATTTGGGGGCCAGGACATATTTCTTTAGGGGGAAAGAACAAAAAGGGTTTTTGTCAGCAGATTGCCTCTTCTTTCTATGGGAAATGGAGAGGGCTCCCAGGACAGATTACCTTACTGGTGTTTGGCCAGAAAATTTCAGACTGGTTGGTTAAATTTACATTTCTGGGAGAAGCTGAAACTGCAATTAGGTCATGTATTAAAGCTAGGTGTGGTATCATGGGCTTTCAACCCAAGTGATGCCATTTTGGGTCTGTGGTTTTTTTTCTTTAACAAGATGTATGACGTGTGAGCCTTTATTAGTACTGTTGCACTGAGTACTATAAAACGTTAATGGCAAGACTATGGCACATAGTAGGGACTCAATAAGATTTTGGCAAATGAATAGTTGGCAACAATGAACACAATGACTCAATATGAGGACAAATGTCAGAGAGGAAATAAAATTGGCCAGAATTTCCCAGACAAAAACTCTTCTGCTATACTTCCAATTCAATAGAGTAAGTTGGACAGCATAAATTCAGTTATTTGGAAGAGAGTTGGGAAGCCATATACAAGTTAGTTTATTTAGAAATTTAAATAAAGGTGTGAGAAATGTATCCCTCTCTTTGTTTTAAAAACGGAGGTATAAAGATTTATATTTAGTAAACCATTTATTTTTGGACATTCCTACCAAAGGAACTTAACAGAAGTCCTGGCGTAGAATTTCTTGATTCAATCTGGCTTGAATCACTGACTCATTGTATGTGACCTGGGGTCAGTCACTTGTCCTCTCGGCACCTCAGAACATTTAGCTAGAAACAAGGGTGTAAAGCAAGAGTGTGAAAACCAGATGCCCCACCTGTTAGTTTTCCTGGGTAAATACATTTTGGTAGAAAAAGAACATTCAACTGTTTGAAAGAAGTATTTTTAAATTGATTTTTAATTTCTCTTAAACATAGGACTTTCTATAATTTAGATAGATTTGGTTAATACTCAAACATCAGAAAATTCCTTCTGAAGTACATATTCACTGCTAGTGCTTAGTAAGTATATTAAAAGGATTTTCTTTAGGATTTAAAAAAAACTGACTTCAGTTTTTCAAGAAGACTTGATTTTTTGTTGTTGTTGTTTTTTAATTTTTGTGCATCAAACAACTCAAAAAGAGTCTGGAGACTTTGCTAGAAATGAATGATGCTGGAAACTGATTGTTTTCACCAACCTTGGTTGCTCTGAAAGGTCAGAGCTATGCACCCATTGTTTAAGTTGAAACATTGTTAATTACAGCAAACCCCCCACCTGTTAATTACATGTAAATTCTTGCTTGGAATTTCCTCCCTAAGGATATGGATGTTTTTCCCAGAGACTCAATAAAAGGATGGTGAGGCCCAGGCACCAGTGGGCAGTCTTTCCCCCTTGAGGTAGGCTCCCGCCTGGTCCCCCAGTTTCCAAATTGATTCTCTTCTAGTCTCTCTCTCTCTTCATTTTGTGTGCAGCCTCCTCCAGAACTCGAACCCTGAATAGGAACTCTGAACCACGCTGGACATGTAAGGGGCTCCCACAGAATGATACAGATTTCACCTGGCCAGTATGGCTCAATAGTTAACTGTTGACACATGCACCAAGAGGTCACTGGTTTGATTCTCAGACAGGCCACATGCCAGGTTTGAAGGCTCATTCCCAAATGGGAGGCATGCAGGAGGTAGTCTATGTGTGGTTCTCTCTCATCGATGTTTCTCTCTTTCTTCCTCTCCCTCCAAAATTAATGAAAACAGAAAAGAAAATTATTCAAGAGTCTTAGAGTTTGGAAAGTGGAAATACAACTAGATAATACCCACAGTGTCCTGAAAAAGAAAGCAAAGCTAAGAGTTCTTAGAGTAAAAAATGCATTCTTGAGAAGATTCAGTCTTGCCTTCTCAGTCTCTGGATTGGTCCAATACGGTAATCCTCTGGAAGACAGGTGGTCTGGGTAATGGACACATGAACATTCTTTCCTTAGTCCTTCAGTGGATAATTAGAGGATTATCTCAAAGTTTAATGTATGTTCAAGAATTAATACAGGACTGGAAAGTTAAAAAGTTTGCTTCTTTAAGCTAGTTAAAACAAGAATAACATTGTTTCCTTATACCTCAAGTTACTTGATTTTAGTAATTTAGCAGTTTGACTATAGTGACTCCATCTTATTTCTTTACTCTCTTCCTCACGAGCATAATCTAGAAGTCCAGGAAGCCTATCACAACAGGGGAAACTGAACATCTCCTTTGTAACCAAGAAGTGAGTTCTGAGGCACTTGTTTTTCAACCTGTTTCAACAACACCAATAATGATTATTGACATTTATTGTACAATTATCAGAGTTGTAGATGAATAATTTTATTTACTCCCCCATGATCTTCTAAGCAAAGATTTTATTACCATTCCTGTAACCATAGAACCAGCTCGAAATGGTTCTGTCCTGGCCCAGCCAGCATGGCTCAGTGGTTGAGCTTCGACCTATGTATGAACCAGGAGGTCACAGTTAGATTCCTAGTCAGGGCACATGCCGGGGTTGCAAGCTTGATCCCAATGTGGGGCATGTAGGAGGCAGCCATTCAATGATTCTCTCTCATCACTGATGTTCCTATCTCTCTCTCCTCTCCCTTTCTCTCTGAAATCAATAAAAAATATATTTTTAAAAATGGTCCTGTCCTGCTTTTCAGAGACAACAGACAAAAACTACAAGTCATGCAATCGATGCACAAACAGAGGAGAGAACTTTGACTTCTAGCTGCACCCAGGACCAAAGTCTTGCTACTTCCCCACTGCCTGGAACCAAAGGACAGAGTTACAACCAGACCTTGAATACCACAACCTTTTCTGAAGCAAAGGGTTCATTGTCCAGGAAGATCCTGTGTTGATACCCCTTTACCATAGATGGCTAAGCTCCAAGGTCCTCCACTTAAAATTTGCCCTTGTAGTGCTTTTCCATACCTGTTTTCCTTATACTTTTAAAAAATCCACCCCAAACCCTGGATCTGAGAGTTTGGTATTTTGAGCTTTAACTTCCCATTCTCCTTGGTGGCACCATCCTATATAATGAAAGAGCAATATGCAAATTAGGCATCACTCTGTCACAAAGATGGCCACCCCCATGGCCACAAGATGGTGGTGCCCATAGCCACATAATGGCGGCACCCAGTCTGGCTCAGCCCCGCCACTGAAGTGGTCAGGCCTGTTAGCCAGGCAGGTGGCAGGGGAAGCGGGGTGTCCAAGGGGCGAAACAAGTGATCAGAGGGGTCTGGGGGTCTCCTGCCCAGGCCTGTAGCCTTGGCCAGAAGCTGCCAGTGGGGCAAGGGCCAAACTGGTGATGGCAGGGGGCAGGATCAGAGCTGGTGATCACAGAGGCCTGGACTCTGTGAAGCCGGCGATTGGAGGGGCTTGGGGGTTTTCTGCTCAGGCCTGCAGCCTCAGGCAGAAACTGCAGGCTCAGGCAGGGGTGGATCTGGGATTGGAGGGGCAGGGATGGAGCCTGTGATCAGAGTGAACTACAGAGAAAACACTTTTTCTTACCTCTCATTGGCTAAGCTCCCTGTATGCCACTGGTAATATTCTTAGTAACTTGGGTAATAAAAATCCAAAAAGGCAGTCTAGGGTTTTCCCACCACACTCTTGTAGAAAAAAAAAGAAGGTCCACTGCTAGAGGGCTAAGAAATGTCATATCCTGCCCTAGCTGGTTTGGCTCAGTGCATAATGCCTCAGTCTGCTGACTGCAGGGTCTGGGTTCCATTGTGACCAAGGGCATGTACCTAGGCTATAAGCTTCTCCCTAGCCGGGGCCCAGGTCAGGGTTCATGAAGGAGGCAACCAATCAAAGTGTTCCTCTCACTTTGATGTTTCTCTCTGTTTTTCCCTTCTCTTCCACATTAAAAATTAAAGGAAAAATAACCTCAGGTGAGGATAAAAAAAAAAAAAAAAGAAAGATATATCATATCCTATGAAAGACACATCTTGAAAATGCCTAAAGAAAGTTGTCATTTTTCCTGGTGAAGGGACTGGAGTCCATGTTGATGAAAACACCTTGGTGGCTGTGGTGACTGGCAGTGGCTGCAGCAGCAGGGTGATGGGGCTGGTGGCTTCCCCTGATTAGCCTGGTCACCTCCCACAAAGGGAGGCCAGACTGTGGCTTAGGCCCACTCCCCAAGGGAAGCAGGAAGTGGGCCTAAGCCATCAGTGGATACCCCCTGAGGGCTCCCAATATGGGAGAGGGCTGAGGAACTCCTCCCCCCCCCCCAATGCACAAATTTTGTGCACCGGGCTCCTAGTCTATATATATATAAAACCCTAAGAGACCAGTCGACTGCTCGAACATTTGAACAGTAGCTATGATGTTCACTGACCACCAGGGAGCAAACACACATAGGCATGGAAACATGGAACAGACTGATGAATCTCAGAGGGATGGGGGAAAGGGGAGGGTAGGAAGAGATTACCAAAGATCTTATATGCATACTAAAAGCCCGGTGCACAGACTCATGCACCAGTGGGGTCCTTTGGTCTGGCCTGAAGGGATTGGGCCAAAACTGGCAGTCTGACATTTCCCTGAGGGGTCTCAGATTGCAAGAAGGTGCAGGCCAGACTCAGGGAACTAATCGGTACACAAATCTGTGTACCGGGCCTCCAGTTCATAATAAAATTGCCAGTATTTCTCCACTTCAATTCTGGTTGTTTAGTGTCCAGGTGGACAAACTCTTTCTGTCCTGTAACATTCCCACTTCAAACAGAGAGTAACTGAAGTTTAGTGAGATTAAGCAATTTGCCCAAGACCACAGATATTAAATGTGGTGGTACCCCAAACAAGTAGTTTGAGTCTAGAACCTTCAGTTTTATACCTGATGCTGCATCTTCTGTTCTAGAAATCACAGGATTAATAGGCCAGCAGGTAACCTATTGATTGTATAAACTTTATGTTTACAACATACTGTCGTTAAGTGGAGAAATTCTTTAAAATTCACCATTGTATTTTGCCAAAGCAACAACAAAAGGCATTGTTACCCTTTCATTATCAAAGTAGATTTAAGTACAAAAGACTAATTTTAAAAAACTGGGGGTAAAAAGCCCAGGAAAGTAATTTCTTCAAACAGGGCAAAAGTTAAGCTTCAGAATACGTAAGAATTTCCGGAAGAAGTTTTCAAAATAGGTATTGCCCCACGACTTAACATTACAAATTCTGATAAAAGAGATCTGGGGTTTGAACAGATAATCTATTTTTAAAAGTGGCCAGATGACTGAGCTATAGGCTGCCCTTAATCCACACGTTGAGAAACACAACTTGAAATTTCTTTTCACCTCTGATACTTGGAGTCACCTGACTTTTCAAAACAAACAGTGAGACTACTGCCCAAACTGCTTAATTAGATGTCCAACAAACTTGGTGTGAACAAATAACATGCAGTCTGCAAGAGGTGAGTCAGGAACAACATCAAAATACTGTATGTCCTGGTTCCTGGCTTAAGCATAACATAGAAATTGAACCATTACATACAATGTTCTCAGACTCACTCCAATTTGGATTGAACTCTGAAAGTAAAAGTACTCAATTTTAAAGTGCTAAGGGAAAGAGCATTCCTATAATTCAGAAAAATGTAATTCCTTCTAATAGCATCACAATTGCTTGCTTTGATCCTCAAGTTACCCTATCCAAGGTAGGCGGGATGTGACTAAACGCAGGAAAGGAGTCACACTTTTGAATGGCATTTTCAGGACTGAGAGTGGCAGTACCAGCCCTCAGGTGCCATTGAAATGGTAATTCTGCTAATTTGGTCTTGGCACTAAAGGCTCTCTTGGATAAAGGTAAGGAAGTCTCACTTTTCTAAATTGCTTCAGGTATTTCCTCCTTAGAATTTCATCCACTTGTATGAATTCAACGGCAGGCTTCTTAACCTGGAATCTTGGAGTAGTTTGGATTTTCTTGTCCTCCTAAAAATATAAAATCTATGCCCAAGGAAAGAGGGCAAAATAATCTTATATTCCCAGATTTCTATTTCCCTTAGATAGCTTTCTCCAAAATGCCTAAATTTCCCTTCATTTGAGATTCTGCTCGCCCCCCATTAATGTATTAAAAAGATTTTAGTGTGAATCCAGAAAAAAATAGGTTTGCTTAGTTTTCTTCTCCCTTTGCCTTCTTTTTAAACCTTTAAGTATATAATGTGACTCCTAATTAATTAGGAAGATTTATGGTTTCATAGTATTTCCCAAGTTGCACAATGCTTCTCTAGAGAAGAAAATTTTTAATCTGTCCAAGAATGGGTTTTGAGGAAAACAATCTGTTAATCCTCTAAAACTATATACTAAATTTTTTAGTATATATTAACTTTAGTATATATTAACTTTTCTGGTAACAAGGTTATATATATATATATATATATATATATATATATATATATATATATATTCAACAAAGAATTTTTCTACTTAGAAAACTTTAACAACCACCCCCTCTAATAAGAAATAAACTTGTTTTTACAAATTAAGAATATATTTTTTAAGGTTTTGAGAAGTTGGAAAGTTAGTTAAGCTTTTCAGGAAGCACATGAAATGCCACATATCCTCCAAGGAAGTTTGTTAAGTAAACTATATAGTTACTTAATCTATTTTCACAGTCAAGACTATTAGCAGTTGCTTGTGGACAAAGACATACATTTCAAAATCTCCTTAGTTATTGCAAATGAGACTATTAAAATATCAAGGGACAACTGGATTTCAGACTTGCCCCCTGAGTAGCACTTTCTACTTTTATTGATTTGTCATGTAAAATATAAACCCTGGTTGACAAAATAAAGCATTTAAATAAAGGATAATAGTTTTGTGTTTTTCTGTAACATGGGTCAGAAAAATGCAAAAGATAAATCTACCATTTAGGCTATGTAAAATACCCCCCCCCCATCAAAAACACAGATAGATTTGGAGATTATTCTTAAAATTTAAATAGTATAATATGAAAATAAAGCTCCCACATGTGTATTCAATAATTTAAGGTGAATTTCCTAAATATAAGATTTTCTTTTTTAAAATAAATCATTCAGGCGGCCGTATTTAGGGATTTTGTTGTTAATCAAATCACAATTATTAATCTCAGGTACTTTTGAGTAGCCATCTTTTGGGGTTTAGACTAAGTCATAATATTTTAAAGTTAGTTTTCTCATCCATGGAAAGATACGTTGAGAGACAAAGAAAGAATGTCTGATAATGTTTGGATTCTTCTCCCTTTCCTTTCATTTTGGGTACTCCTTAAACATAGCTTTAATAATATTCAGAGTCTACTTTGAAATGATCAACAATTGGATAAATTACTATGCTATCTGATATAGTAAGATCTTCAAAAAAAACCTATGATGAGAAATAAAATTATGCACCCTACCTAAATCAATGAAACAAGTAATTTGATCTCTTCCAATCTGTTGATTCTAATTTCTAGGTGTCTGATGTTTCAATATCTACTCTATCCACATCTTCAAATCTAGTAATAAACATAGCCATGCCCTCTTAAAAATTTTGTCTGAATTAACCCTAGAACCTCAGGAGTTCAGCCTTGGAATTAACACTAAAAGTCAAGTAATCCAATTTCTATGTGGCCCTGCAAAGTCCTTTGCATCATCCAAACTGGGAGCTAGAGAACTAAATTCAAGGTCAATTTCTTTCCATTTTTGCACAATTCGGCCTTTTACAAAATTCTAGCCTTCTTGAAGCTGGAATATGTTGTGTTTTAATCCCCCCTAGTGTATAGTCTTAGAGTCATAGAAAACATGTGAAATCTCACATGTATATACAAGCCCCATAAAAGTTTCCCAATATCTGTCAGGGTCTCCATCCTATGTGTCATTCTATATAGTCATGCTTCATATGACAGGTTTACTACTGATATCGCTCTTCTCACTGTTAGATCTCAATATGCAACACTTTGTCTATGTGGTTTTTTTTAAAGAAAAATACCCAGGTTTGTACACTGCTACATTTGATATCCTATATAATAAAAACCTAATATGCTAAGTGTCCAAGCACTCGACCAGTTGCTATGATGTGCACTGACCATTAGGGGGCAGATGCTCTAACTGGTAGGTTAGTTTGCTGCTGGGGTTTGGCCAATCGGGACCGGGCAAAATGGGCCAGACACAGCCTGGAGCCTTCCTGCGGTCCCTCCTTGGCTGTCCAACCTACCATGTCCCTCCCCAGCCCCAATTGTGCACTTTTGGGGTATCTTGGCCTGGCCTGCCCCTCTCGCAATCCAGGACCCCTCAGGGGATATCGAGAACTAGGCTGAGGGACCCCACCAGTGCATAAATCTGTGCACTGGTCTCTATGTTTAATATTACCCAAATTGTGGTCTGTAGACCCTAGGGGACTGTAAGACCTTTTCAGGGAATCCATAGATCAACAACTATCTAAGCTAATAAAAGAATAATATGATAATTGCACCATTCCACTACATCCCAAGCCACGCCCACCAGCCAACCAGAAAGACTATATGCAAATTAACCCAATCAAGATGGTGGCTGGCAGCCACAGAGCTAGAGCAAACAGGAGGCTTTGTTGCCCCGAAGATGGAGGAAGTTGCCTGCCTAGGCTGGCTGTGGCCTCCGCTCAAGGCAACAAAGTTTCAATTACAGAAAATAAATAAACCCCAGATACCTGCTTCCAGACAGCCTCGTTGGGAGCTTGGGTGGCTGGGAACTATGGTCAGCCTGCAAAGAGCCATCAGCCCTCACCCAGGATGGCCAGGCACCTCAGAAGAACCCCCCATCCTTAAGGGGCTGTGGCCAGCCTGCAAACAGCCATCAGCCCCTCACCCAGGCTGGTCAGACACCCCAGAAGGGACACCCACCCTGAAGGGGCTGTGGCCAGCTTGCAAACAGCTATCAGCCACTCACCCAGGTTGGTCAGGCACCCCAGCAGGACCCCCCTCCCTGAAGGGGCTGTGGCCAGCCTGCAAACAGTCATCAGCCCACTCACCCAGGCTGGTCAGGCATCCCAGCAGGGACATCCATCCTGAAGGGGCTGTGGCCAGCCTGCAAACAGCCATAAGCCCCTCATCCAGGATGCCCCCACCCTCATGGGATGAGAGTCCCTGCTGGGGGGCTTGGCCAGCCTGAAAATAGCCATTAGCCTCTCACCTAGGCTGGCCAGACACCCCAGAGGGACCCCCACCCTGAAGGGACTGTGGCCAGCCTGCAAACAGCCATTAGCCCCTCATCCAGGCTGGCCAAGCACCCCAGCAGAGAACCCCACCCTGAAGGGTCTGTGGCCTGACTGCAAACCTCCATCAGCCCCTCACCCAGGCTGGCCAGGCATCCCAGCGTGACCCCCCACCCTGATCCAGGACACCCTTCAGGGCAAACCAGCCAGCCCCCACCCATGCAACAGGCCTCTAGCCTATATAATAAAAGGGTAATATGCAAATTGACCCTAACAGCAGAACCACTGGGAATGACTGGTCACTATGACACACACTGACCACCAGGGGGCAGATGCTCCATGCAGGAGCTGCCCCTTGTGGTCAGTGCACTGCCACCAGCGGAGCTCTGCTCAGCCACAAGCCAGGCTGATGGCTGTCAGCACAACGGTGGTGGTGGGAGTCTCTCCTGCCTCCTCAGCAGCACTAAGGATGTCCAACTGCAGCTTAGGCCTGCTCTCTGCTGGCAAGTGGACATCCCCCAAGGGCTCCTGGGCTGCCAGAGGATGTCTGACTGCTAGCTTAGGCCTGATCACCCAGGAAGTGGGTCCAAGCCAGCAGGTGTACATTCCCCTGAGGGGTCCCAGACTGTGAGAGGGCACAGGCTGGACTGAGGGACCCCCCCCCCAATTGTACAAATTTTTGTGCACCGGGCCTCTATTCTGTTATAAATTCATGAGTGATTGTAAAAGATGTATTAATGTGTAAGATAAACCAACAGATTTTAATGCAAGAGTACACAAGTTTCATTCCTATTGTTTTAGATTCAACATTACAACTTATCATCAAGAATTACTATTTGTCAATTTTTTGTGTTGTATCTAAAAAGAATATATAAGAGAGTATTAAAATACTTCATTTCCCAATTACATATGTGTTTGAGGCCAAATGATTTGATATATATCAAAACAACAAAAAAGGCAGCAGATATGAAAGTAAGCTGACATCTATTAAATCAGATAGTAGGGATTTGGAAAAATGAAAAATAGCATATTTCACAAATTATTGTTATTAATGCGACAAGTCATTGCATTTATTATTGTTTCAAATGGAATTAAGTACTTAAATTTTTTTCAGTCAGCTTTTATTTTTTAATATGGTAAATATTGACATATCCCCTATAAGAAAGTTTTTTGAAGTTCTCAATAATTTTTAAGAGTTGCATAGAGGCCCTTTACACCAAAAAAAACTTGAGAACCACTTATACAGAGAAGGGTGAAGGTACTAAATCTTTTGTTTATTAGACATAAGAACACCTGTTTTGTGTTGTGTCAGGAGGAGATTAGCAACAACATACTGTGACCTCACACTGACTCAAGTAGCACTCTTATGTCTGTGAAGTTCTTTGCTATTGTGTCTAGTATAGTTGAAACAATAGGTATTGGTTGGATTATATATGTCTTAAGATGTCAAAACCCAAAACATCTATCACCTTCTGATCCAAACACTAATATTTAAAACAGAAATGACACTTTAAATTGCTTATCAGATGTTATTCAGTTTGTTGGTGCCATAGTCTGTGAAACTGAATCTCACCTCTCCTAATTTTGCTGCTAGAGGGCTAGAAGCCATAATTTAGGCCTGGGACTCAGAAAGGAGTCTTGGTTAAATGTGAAGGTTTGGGGTATACCCATGGGTACATAGAATAATTACATCTATATAAATCTGTGAGAATCTGTGAGGAGACTATGGAAAGCTTAAGTAGGTCAAATTCGAGCTTGTAGATGAAACCTCAGTTAATGCATATCAAAAAATAATTTTTAAGGAATAGGAAGCCGGGAGAAAGCTGCTAAAGTTTTTGAACAGCCACAATGGTTACATCAGGAAGATTCCCTAAGTGTAGAGTTTAGACACTATGCTAATCTATTAACATAACAGCTCTGTAAAGCAGGTATTTTTTTTTTTTTTTCCATTTATCAACGAGGAAATAAGGTCTAGAGAGGTGAAATACACTTCCAGGATCACACAAACAGCCCGCATCACACAATCCCACATCAAAGGTGGGATTTGAATTTCAGGCCTCTCTAAGAAAATGTGTTAGATGTAATATTTCACCTCCAGCTTTAAACTGTGCTAGTCTCTTCCCTAGTCTCTTTTTTTGGGGGGTGAAGAGGTGGGATGGAGGTTGGGGGCTGGGGCTGAAACTGAGAGAAATGCAAGGATGTGTAATCAGCTTTTAAATTCACCCACAGTCAGAAAGCATTTTTCTTTGACTTTGCGGGCCATGCATTACAAGTACAAGGCGGTAAACAACAAATGTGATTTTGTTTAATAAAGAAACCCCGTTTGACTAAACATTCTTATTGCTTAACTATTTCCACAGGAACAGTTAAATGCAACCAAGCCCTGCAATCCTGCATTACATACAATATCCACGGAAGGGTAGACCTGAGGTTAATTAAGTTCTTGTGGGGTCTCCCAAACTAGACTCTCGATATCTACAACTTCCATCCTACCCCTAAATCAATGTGATCCACATGATAGGTAAGAGTACACAAGTTGAAGAATATATTTTAAATCGTAATTTAGCACTTAAAACTACAATAAAAAATAAAAAAAGTGAGACTCTGATGACGTGGGATGAAATTGTGTTCTGAAATTTAAGCCAGTTCCTTGAGAGTTGAACCATAAAGGCAGGGTTCAAAGGGTGAAAGAAGTCTTGAAGGGGGAAATTGGTAAGTGGGTCTCCCCAGACCGGTGTGAAGTCACCAGGCCAAGGAAATGCTAGCCAGAGGGGTAACAGCCCTGTCGGGGGTGGCCTGGGGGGGGGAAGGGGCGGGGTTCGAAATGGGTAGTACTTTGCAGTTGGCCCTTGGGTACTGGGTTGTCTGACTATTTGGTATTGCAATAAAATATTTGTCCTCTAATCACATCCCCCCAACACCACACCCTGTGTGACGTGTTATAGAGCGTCCCTTCCAGGCGACTTGACTTTTTTGTTTTGACTTCGTCATTATTGTCCAAGATATGTGATAAGGAGCAATAATCTAGTTTTCAAGACTTAATCGAGTTCGAAAGAAGTCCATACCTCAGAGGAACCTTGGATAGAAAAGGAAAAAAAAATCTCCAGAGGCCACATTCGTTATTTGTAAACTCATTCATTTTTTCCCAAACAGTGCCACCTACTGTCCATTGTAAGTCATCAGGAGGGTTGTTGGCGAGGACGAAAGAGAAGTAAAGGAGGTAAAAAAGTAACCGAGAAAACAAACCTCTTTCAGCCCTGGGACAATGGGAGAGAGATGAGAAAAGACCACCTTGAAGCAAATAAATAAGTATTTGGACTCATCTTCTTAAAAGGCTTGCAAGAAGCAAAAGCCACTTAAGCCATTACCTTAGAAATGCTTTTTTTAAGGGCGCTATTTTCGAGTCCTCCGAAGGGCTATTTTATTTTTATGACATTTTATTTATAATGCATGCTGTTAGCATATGTTTTACGGTAGGGGAGCAGGTTAAGAAAACAAACAAACACCATACAATTGTTTCCGTTTTTGACTGTGAAAGGGGGGATGTGGACACATCAGCTCAGAAACTTCTGAGTTGGAAGGAAGAAAGGGTTAACAAGTAGTGAATGGACCAGTCGCTGACTTTTTAGAGACTCCCGGGCATCATGTACACACACACACACACACACACACACACACACACACACACACACCTCCAGCTCCCTCTCCCCAGAGCCGGTTACTTAGCTTAAGAGTACCCGTTAGCCTTAAAGCAAATGACTTAAACACGATGCAGAGTTCATCGCAAAGAGGGGATCCGTGGGACTAGGACAGGAATCAGGGACGTCTGCAAAGCGTGGCCTCCAGCTCCACCGCTGGAGAACGGAGGGACTCAGGTGGTGGCCAGCAGGAGCGCCCTGCATCTCCCTGCACACGTTAGCAATCAAGTTAATTGAATTCATTGGAGTTTAAAACCGGCCTCCAGCTCAGAAAGGGCTTTGAATGGCCAATTTTTCTCTGCCTCTCCCCGCCTCCCGCCGGCCCGCCCGCCCCTCCGGGTTCCCCAGTCCGCACCTCCCTTCTCCACTCCCCTCACCCCCCACTCCCTCCTCCGCCCTATTAAAACACCCACCAGCTCACTAGTTAAGACCCCCTTAAGTTGGAGGAGGCAGAAAGGCAACAGCAGCGAGGAAGGAGAAGTCAAGACGTCTGGAAAGAATTACCCAGTCCTGGCTCCCAGCAGCCCATTGAACCAGGGACTTGAACCGGTCCCAGCCAAAGACTTTCTCCTGATTCTGCGCTTCCTGGGTTCTGCTGAGTCTTCACCGGGCTTTTTTCTTTCTATACGAAAAAGAGATGAGATTTCCCCATATCAGGGGAGAAGAACTGGAGCAAAGAGAATAACAATAAAAAAGTTTAAAAATTAATTTATTTTTAAAGTGCCATTAAAAAAAAAAAGAATCAGGAGACTTAAGTGCAGCGGAAATATCCGAGAATATTGGTGAAATTTCCTTTTAAAGTGGGGGAAGAATCAAACCTTTAAGGCTCCCGCATCTTTCTTTAAATGTTGTTTTTAAACTTTTTATTTTTTTTGGCCGGTCGTCTCAAATTCATCTGATCTCTTATTACCTCAATTCTGGAAACTGCCCGCCACCGGCCCTCCGGGACCACACAGACAGGCCGAGGACAACTTTATGACCAAGAGCTGAACAAGGTACGTGGTCCTGGCGCGATTTGGTGAAGGACGAGGGTGCTCGAATAGGCCAGGGGAGGGGAGAAATGGTCCACATCGATGTTTTTGTTTTTTTTTTTAAAAAAATCCTTACAGTCAGTTTTCGACAGAAAAGTGTGAGGTCTGAACATATCCGACAGACTGGAAAGCAGTGGATATTGCAGATAACTGTCAGGCTTAGCAACCTCCTTTCCCATCCCTGCGGCGCTCTCCAGAAATCCGCTGCCTCGCCGGAGCCCAGGTAACCTCTCTGCCCGCCCGGTGCAGACTGCGCGTCCCGGGATGTACTTTTCCATTCCGCATCTTCCGGGGCCGCAGAGGGGCTCCCCGGTTAGGAAACCAGGATTTCCACTGTTGTAGGGAAAATGCATTTCTTCTCCTTCCCATCCCTTTTTCTTCTTTCCCCCCATACGCTCGATGTGGGGAGGTTTTAAAACCCTGGAACTGCCCAGCGCGTTTTACTTCCAAGTGGGAAGCCCGCTTCTTACTTGTAATGCAAAGGGTTAAAACGATCGGGGTTCCTAGCTGGGACCCCAAGAAGGAGGGTACTTCCCCACCTCCTCGCCGCTACCGGCCTCCTTCGGCCACTCCCCCCTCTTTCTCCAGCCTCCCCGCCCGTGCACTCCCTGCACCCCATTAAAGTGTCAGGCTGGGTCTGTCGGGGCTGAGCCCGGCTCTGGAAGCCTTAAGCAGGCACGGCGACCCCGACGCCAGCGGTGGGTGTCCCCGATCCCGGCGGGAGGAGGGCGCGCATCTCTCCGTTCCTCTCCGGCCCGCCTGCCCGGGGCTGGGCGCGCTCGGGGGACCGCGCTCGGGGCGCGCGGGCAGCTGCACGTCCCGGGAGCCAGTTCCGACGTGGCACCGAGCTCGCTGGGGAGCCTCTTTCCGCAGCTGTAGCGCTGGGCACCGCCGGGTGGGAGGTTTGGGGGCGCAGTCCCGGGCGCCCAGCCCGGGGGCGCGGGCGGGGGTCTGCGAGAGCCTCTGGCGAAGGTGGGAGGCGAGCCAGAGGCCGGGCCGGGATGGAGAATCAACACCTTGGGCGGAATTCGTCATGCTGGTTCCCGCCCAGCGTGAGCCGGGGCTCCGCCGTGGGTCCCAGTGAACGGGAGGGCGGGTCTGAAAGGAGGGTCTGTGTGAGGGTGGGAATGGGGAGGCGAGGGAGGCTTTTCCTCCAGCCAAGGAGACGCAGCCGAGGGGAAACGGCGCTGAAAGGATAATTAAGGCTGGAGAGAGGAGCTGGGAGCGGAGAGGCGGGTCCTGGGGAGGAGGCTTCACAAGACCCGGCTCCTATTACACAGCCTTCGGTGCCAGCTTCCCCCGAGCCTCTGCCTCCATCCTCCAAACGCCCGCGCTCCGCACTGGGGTTCCCCAGCCCCGCGCGCCTCCCAGGCGAGCGAGCGGCTAGAGAGAGCCACGCTCCCTGGAGGTGCGTGCGGGAGCCCTGGCGCACGGTGCGGCCCTTCCCTCCCCTGTCCTGCCCTCCACTCCTGGGATCGCTGCTGCGGGTGCCTTCCGAACAGCTGCCCAGAAACGCTACTCTCCTCCAACCCACGTGGCTGGCCCGGGATTGCCTTTGACGTCACGCCCCGGGGGGAGGTGTGACGCAATAGATAGGGAAGTCCTGATTGGTCACGAAGGGCTTCCCCCAATTCCAGGCCTAAGTATATATAGACTCACAGCTCAGAGTTGGTAGTCATGGAGTGGGGCAGTTGATAAGAGGAAGAGCAACTTCCCTGCCCATTGTAGATTTTCAGGCTTTTTTTTTCCTCCTGCAGATTTCTCATGCTAGTGAAGGCACATGATGATGTACATTTAGAGATGTTAAACGGGATTATGAGTTTTTAAAGGCATTTGAACAAAAATTTAAAAGGTCAACACATTCAAACATGCCAATGCTTAAATGTTTAAAGGTAAAATGTGTATTTGTATGGAATTGGCTAGAACAACTAATATGCCCATCGAACTATTTGTAGATACAATTTTAAAACTTTATAGGATAGGGTTGAAAAGAACTCTAAATTCTAAACTTTTCCATTCCCATGTGTGCAATTTGACGCATTCGTTATATTAGTTTTCACTGTATTTTTAAAAAGGCAAAATCTATCAATTTTCCTAGTATTTTGGCTACTCTTTTACATTTTCAATAAAAGTTTACTTTTTAAAGTACCTATTTTATGCATGTATATTATGTTGTGTATGCATTTGCAATTTTGGAACAAATAATTTTAGAATTCTAAGCAGACATTTCTGGATTATAGGGTTACAATTAGGATATCATCACTCATTGAAAAAAAAAAAGTAACCTGAGTTGGGTGAATAGAAAAATGTATTGATGTATTGTAGATTTATTGATAAACAGTTATTACCTGAGTTGCTTGTGTTACACTTAGAACTAAATCCTTACTTTACTTCTTTTTACCTTTCCCTCCTTTTAAATATGTTTATTGATTTTAGAGTGAGAGGAAGGGAGAGAAACACCCATACCCTACATCGCCCCACCCCCTAACCCCAGGAGGTGCCCTGACAGAGAATCAACCAGCAACCCATTGGTGCTGGGGATCCTACTCTACCAACTGAGGCACACCAACCAGGGCTGAACTAAATCCTTACTTTATCAGAAAGTTACGTAACGCATAGGAATTCAAGATCTTAAATCAATGACTACTATCAAATTTGAATGTCACTCTCCAGGAAGGAAGCAAATATATTTAGTCAGTTACCTTCTTGGAAACAGGAATTGTACAATGAATGAATAAGAAAGGAACTGTTCTAGAAAGTAAATCAGATTGTATAATTGTTTCTGTGAAGTCAGTCTATAGAACAGCCCCACAATGTTGAATTTCATGAATACTTTTTCACAGATGGTTTCCTTACCAGCTAAGATTTCTTTCAAAACAATTTTTTTTTCTTGAAATTTTAAACACCTTTCACTGTTTCATTTATTTTTTATTATTGGCACTGTGGGGAAAGCCCTTATCTATGGGTCAGTGTCCAGACCCACTTTGGCAAAGTTTATATGAGTTACATTTTAAATCTAAAAATAAGTAGTCTGTTACTTTATTAGCTTCCTGACTTTTGCATAGTGTAAGGGGTTGGGTGGGATAGCTAATGAAATTGGAGAAGAGAGCATAACCTCACTGTCCCTTTCTGGGTTCTCTTTTTTTATCCATGCACACCCAGGCTGTGCTTCCCTAAGAGGCTGCCAGGACAGAGCCAGGGGCAGCTGGTCTGACAGCTGAATGGGGGGACAGCTCCCTGCAGAAAAACCCCTCCCATCACCCCAATGTGGTTTTAACCCTGTACTGTCTCCCAGCAATCTGCATAGAATAAGTACCATCCCATTGCACATAGCTTAAGTTATTCAAGTCTGTTTTGGATGTCACCTTTGTGGATATCATATATATGGCCTTGCCCGCAACCTAGAAGAATGTTACTGATATGAGTCAAAATAAATATAATGAGGTCATACTGTTGAATATTTTCTTCCAATTCAAGGAATATTTATGAACGAATGCCTCTTAAATGCCTACATCTTTACTGCACATTGAAATGAATAAGATGCAGTCCACATTCTAATGGAATTCAGTGTACAAAGCCTTTAACTATAGTGTAAAGCAACATATGAGCTGACTCATAAGAAATGTAAAATAATAGCTACTGTTGATTTAACGTCTAATACATCTCAGGCACTGAGCTAGGCACTTTATGTACATTATATCTACCCACTATTCTGCACTCCCCACCCCCAAAGAAAGTTTTATAAATAAAGGAGCCTTGCCCAGAAAGATTAAGCAACTTACTCAAAGTCACAGTGAGAGTATGGATGAAATTTAATCCAAGAAATAGTAAATATAATGTCCTTGAAGTGGACATGCTACATCTGGGTTAGTCAAGTTTTATAGGGGCTCAAGTTGAGGACAAATCATATGTGATTGAGCGAGATCAGGAAAGATTTCACGAGGAGGCGTGGCATTTGTGGTACATGTGGCCACATAGAGTTTTAGCTTTGCTCTATAGAAACAGTGGCCAGGAGCCAATGGAGAAACAGAACTAAGATTCCAGACAGAACTAAAATTTTGTAATTTTCCCCTTTGCCATAGGGTAGTTGGGAGTATTGGCATCCTGGGAGTGATTGGTCAGTATTGATGGTTCATATGAAAGAAATCTGAAACTTAAAGCTCTGGATCCAGACACAGCTGTGGGGACAAGGCCTGTGAAAAACCGTTGCCTAACCCTGCAAGCTTAGCTCCAGGTTCTCTGCTGGGATAACCGCCGTGGGCTGGAGAGGAAGAGGCAGACTTCAAAGCCCAAAGCATGGGAACCAGAATGCACTCATAGAACAAGCTTAGCTGCTTCATTTTAAATTAACTGGGCTTTCTGATTTCTGGACTTTTAAACCTGTACTGACTGTCATCTGGGTGAAATACACTTGGAAGGAGGCCTGCATAACATCATTGGTTTTCTTGATCTAAGTAAGTAATCAAATATACCTTATAGTCTCCGACTTCTACTACATCCATCATCCTTCCCTCTTACACCCAAATCCTCCCTCTCTCTCTATATATATATGGATAACTTAACATTCAACTGAAAGATACAGATTTCTAAGTAAGGTAAAATTTTTGTCCTAAGTTTTACCTAGAACTTAAAATGGGGCGTGAATGAATAAAAAAAATGTCTGGTTTTACTTAACATTTTATTTTTTCAGTTAGAAAAAAAAAATGTGACCAGTTACTTAAATTAGTTTAGTGCAAATATCTACAGTGCACATGTGCAAGGCAATTGCTTAATAGGTTTTCTTGAAGGATCATGCTGAAATATTAAAGAAACACAAAACAACTTACCAGCCTTAGCTGGTTTGGCTCAGTGGATAGAGCGGCCTGTGGACTGAAAGGTCCTAGGGTTCAATTCCAGTCAAGGGCACAAGCCAGGGTTGCGGGTTCACTCCCCAGAAGGGGGCATGCAGGAGGCAGCTGATTGATGATTCTCTCTCATCATTGATGTTTCTCTCTTTCTCCCTTCCCCTTCCTCTCTGAATGAAAAAAGAAAAGAAAAGAAAACTTACCAAAGATGATAAAATGCAAAAGACAAATGTCCTAATGTTCTGATAAGATAGTGAGGGAGAGATGAGAAATGTCTGTTTTGAAAAATATTTGGGAATTTATGTCTGAGGTCATATATTTTCTTTTTTAAAAATATTTTTTGTTGGTTTTTAGAGAGAGAAAAAGGAAGAGGGAGAGAGAGTGAAACTTGGATCTGCCGCCTCCTGAACATCCCTTACTAGGATGGAGCCTGAAACCTTGACCAGATATGGAATAAGCAACCTTTCAGTGCAGGGGAGGACACCCAACCAGCTGAGCCACACCAGCCAGGGCATATTCTTTCTGTAAGGATATGCTGGTATCATCTTTCACATTCATATTAAAGGATGTAATAAGGGATAATGGTCAAGAACAGCGTCTCGGATCAAATAATGATTGGTGTGAATATCAGCTCTACCATTAAGCAATTGTGTATTTTCTCTGAGCCTTAGTTTCTTTTTCTTTTTTTCTTTTTTAACATATCTTTATTGATTTCAGAGAGGAAAGGAGAGGGAAAGAGATATAGAAACATCAATGATGAAAGAGAAGCATTGATTGTCTGCCTCCTGCATGTCCCTTAATAGGGATTAAGTCCACAACTCAGGCATGTGCCCTTGACCGGAATTGAACCTGGGACCTTTCAGTCTGTAGGCTGACGCTCTACTCACTGAGCCAAACCAGCTAGGGCTGAGCCTTAGTTTCTTAATCTGTAACCTGGGATAGACAGTACCTCCTAAATTTGCTGTGAAGATTAAATGAAATGTATTAAAGTGCTTAGCAAGGTATATAGAAAGTGTTTGATAAATATTAATTATTATTTCAGAATATAGATGCAAAAAAAATTTATCATCATAATGGGATATTATGATTTTTTAAAAATCAATTTATTTAAGCCAAAAACAAAATGAAGTAAACAGTTCACCCATTTCTCCTACTCCCAACCCTCCCATGTCTGTCAGCCACCAGTCTATTCTCTGTATCTAAGAACTTGGTTATTTATTTACCACTTATTTATTTAATTCCATATATAAGAGAGATCACACAGTATCAGTCCTTTCCTGTCTGACCCATTTCACTCAGTACAGTGCCTCAGTGTCCATCCATGCTGTCACAAATGGCAAGATTTTATTCTTTTTAATGGCCAAATAATATTCCATTTGTCAATAGATAGACACTTAGGTTGTTTCTATATCTTGGCTGTAGTAAATAATGCTTCAATGAGCATGAGAGTGCATATGTCTTGTTTTTTGTTTCCTTCTATTTGCCTTTTCTAACTTTGTTTTCCAAAGGTATTCTAGAACTGGTTTGTTATCCTTCCCCTAACCGTCCCCCTCCCCCTCACACACATAACCATTATCTGTAGCTGAGCAAGAAATTATGGAACTGTCTTTATAGCAGGAAAAAATTGCTGCATGAGGGGTACATTTAGTGGCTCAACATATGTTCATAGGACCCAAAGATTGGAAGGGAGGAAGGGAGATAGAGAGCTAGAAACATCAATGAGAGAGAAACATCCATCAGCTGCGTCCTGCACACCTCCCATTGGGGATGTGCCTGCAAGTAAGGTAAATGCCCTTGACCGGAATCAAACCTGGGACCCTTCAGTCCACAGGCTAATGCTCTATCCACTGAGCCAAATGGGCTAGGGCAAGAGGTATCTTTTTTACTAAAGTCTGCAGCCTCTCCCAGATGCTGACTCAATTAATTTGAATTCACTTCAATTTCTCCCAGATCCAAAACAAAAAGACCAATTTATGAAAGCTATGGGAATTCAGTTCTCACCACTTCACTAGGGCAGAGAGAGCAGCTGTTACTCTCATTAGCCCTCTGGTTAATATAAGAGGTCATGAGGTAGGAATAGCCCTCTGGTTAATATAAGGAGGTCATGAGGTAGAAATAGCCCTCTGGTTAATATAAGGAGGTCATGAGGTAGGAATAGGCTCTGATGCCCAACGCCTATAGAGTTCCACTTGGGTATATGAGCTAACAGCAAGGCTTATATCTGCTCTACCGATGGGACCAATAGAAACAGGAGTTTCTTATACAGGATTTGGGAGCACTGTTATTGCATGGATGGAACCATCAGCTTCCTTTATGCCAACCTCATTCCATGTCCTTTTTTTTGGTTGTTTGTTTTTTTTGTTTTGTTTTTAACTTATTTATCTTTATTGTTCAAATTATTACAGTTGTTCCTCTATTTTCCCCCAAAGCTCCCCTCCTCCCATTTCCCCCCCCCCCCCCCCTCTCCCCCCCCCCCCCGTCGTCATCCATAGGTGTATGATCATTGTCCATTCTCTTCCCACATTCCCAACACCCTTTACCCCCGAAAATTATCAGTCCACTCCCTTTCTATGCCTCTGATTCTATTCTAATCACCAGTTCATTCTGTTCATCAGATTTTTTATTCACTTGATTTTTAGGTTCACTTGTTGAAAGATATGTATTTGTTGTTCATAATTTTTATTTTTACTTTTTCTT
>PVJC01021149.1:0-28503 GCA_004026665.1 Murina feae | reverse complement strand
CATAAAAAGGACTTACAAGGAAAATCAGAAGATCTTAAAACAGGTCAGTATATTTTTCTCCTTGTATAATTCCTCCAAAATTTGGCAATGCTTAATAAATTGTGGCAGTACATTTCTTTGCATAGATTCAATAAGACCGGTTTCAAATAGTGGTTTTATTAACTGAAAACTTTGACTGGAGTATCATGTTTTAAAGAGAACTATCTGGACTCTGAAGACTTAAAGCCAATAAGAGTGCCACAGGAAAAGCCTGGTATCCTGCTTGGGAGCCCTGAAAATTGCTGGCGCTGGAGCATCAGGCCCATGCCCTACCATCACTGGTGGTTGGTCAGAGTAGAAGGGGAGCAATAAGGACACCTCTGTGTCCCTTCGGAACCCCTCATGCACTCTGGACCGCGATGAGTAGGAGGGCTACTGAGATGGGCCTTAAAGCCTAGGGCGTGGGCCCAGGTAGAGTCACTACAGGTGAGGAAGTCACCGGACTCAGCAGGTACTGCAGGCAGGCCTGATGGCAGCTGGATGGCTTGGCTTCCTGGCCCTCTGGGGCACGCACATTAAGATTCAATCATGAGATTCCGGCAAAGGTAGTCAGTTATCATTCTTGTTGTGTTTATGCAAACAATCAGGCCAAATTGAATACAATAGAAAGATTGGTCTTAACTCGGCTCTTTTAATAAACATAGAGGTAATTTTGAGTAGAAAAATTCTATAGCGGTTATTAAAGTTGAAATGTTTCTTTCCCTTCCACCAGACAATTTGTTACAGTTTGTCTCTTCCAGGTCACAAGCCCCCCTCCTTCTGTGCCTAGGCCTCATCGTCTCTCTGACAGACAGCAAGGATCTTTGGTTCTGAGAGAAACAAGAAACTTCTGCCCCTCTTCAGCATGGAAGCAGCTACAAAAGACTCCATCGCCCATTTTCCCTGAAAGAATTCAGAACCAGGATCCTTGAGATAATATAAGAGGCAGTTAGACAGAAATGAGCAGAGCAAGGACAATGGGCCACCTGGCACTACACCTGTACGTATGTGAGGCAAGGGGGAACTGGGCTGCAGACAAAGCAGCCTGGAAGGCTGCCCTGAAAACCAGTGGGGCCTCTACAGATTCTGGTAGTTAAAAGGCTGAAATCCATAACTAATTTTATTCAAGTTCTTACAGGTTTTGCGGTCCATCCGGAAAGCAGTCCAGGAACACGTCTGAAATGCTCTGTGCTCTGCCTGAACCAACTTCTGATCCGGTCCGTCTCTTCCAACCTGGTGACTCTGTTTAGATAAAGAAATTTGCCACCCAAGGACTGACTCCTCTGTGGAAGGAACCACCCCATGGCAGTCAAGGTCAACGGGATCCCAACATGTCTTCATCACTCCTGCAGTTGGGGGTCGAATAGTAGACTCACCCTTACAGAAGTCTCAGGACAAGGCACTTGCCTGGGCACAGTTCCCTCTAACCGTAGATATTTGTACAACCAGACCTTAGAGAGTCCTTGAACAACTACCAGCTACTAACTGGTGCCTCCAGGAGTGGGGTGGTGGGCTTGCAATACGGGACTGACCCCTTGTGTCTCCTCATCAGTGTTTAACACCACTAAGGATTACTGTGTTTTAGTACAGCTGATTCCTAGGGTCATCTACCATAAAGCAGGTCCATCTGAGGCAGAGTTTGACCTCCGACCTCGTAGGTATAGGAGAGAGCCAGTTTCACTCACTTTAGTTGCATTAATGGGTTTAGGTGTGGCAGCTGGGATAGGGACAGCTACGCTCATCCAGACTCCTCAACACATCGAAGAGCTACGAATGGCTGTAGATGAAGACTTAAGGGCCATAGAGCAATCTATCACAAATTTAGAGGAGTCACTGACATCTTTATCTGAGGTAGTACTCCAGAATAGGCAAGAATTAGACCTTCTGGTGGTTTATGCGCAGCACTAAGAGAAGAATGCTGTTTTTACATAGATCATTTGGGTATGGTAAAAGATTCCATGTCCAAACTTAGGGAAAGGTTAGAAAAAAGACAACGGGACCGCAAAGCGCAGCAAGGCTGGTTTGAAAGTTGGTATAGCCGGGCCCCTTGGTTCACCACCCTTATGTCTGCCTTAATAGGACCCCTTATTATCCTGCTCTTAATTCTCACCTTCGGGCCCTGCATTTTAAATCGTCTAATCACATTCATCCGGGAGAGAATAAGTGCAGTACAGGTATTAGTGCTCAGACAGCAGTAGCAGTCCCTCTGTCAACAAGAGGACCCTGGAAATAGAAATGTGTAACCAGAAGTTCAAATATTAGAACTTGCCACAAAAGCAAATGGGGGAATGAAAGAATATAAGAAAGTATATAAGAATTTAAAGAAGATTTGCTTCTTTAGTCACACACTCAGCATGGGAACGTGACCTCCCTAACTACATGGGAATGTGACCTCCTTAGCTATCCCAAGAAACAGTCCCGAGCTGGTACAGATAATTAGTTCTGAGATAAGGGCCTAGTAGAGATGTTTTATTGTTTTATTGCTTTACAACTGGTCTATCCTCCCCTTGTTGATAAGGATATAGCAAAGACATTTTTACGGCTGAATCTCCCCCATTTGTCCTCCCGGTTTGCTGATTAATAAACAAAAGCTCCTTATGAAAACTTACCAGGCGCCAGGTGCATCTGCTGTGTCAGCTCCCTCCCCCCCTCCCCACTTAGCCTTGTAGCTTTTGCCTGTATAAGCCTAAAATTTTTGCTGTGGGGGCTTAGCTTTTGGCTCTTGCATGAGCTGTTAGCTGGGCCCCAGCATGCGCTGGAATAAACCTCGTGCCTTTTGCAGCAAGTTTTCGTCTCCTGTGGTGATTGGGGTTGTCGTCCTCCCAAGTGGCAACGGAGGGGTCCTACTCCAGGCCTTTCAACAGGAAGGCTGGCTGAGTGGAAATTCTACAACTAGAAAGAGACTGAGACTCAGAGGAGGTGCGGAAATAAAGCGCAGAGTTACGGAGGCGCGCGCAAAGAGACTTGCGGCTTGCGGCTTGCACAAACAGCTCACAGCTCGCGCAAACAGCTGGCGGCTCACGCAAAGGGCTCTCGGAAAGGACTGGTAGCACTTTGTACTGAAGGGAAGCACAAGCTCCTGACAGCTCTGAACTCCAGTTCCAGGCGAGCTTCTGGGGACTCAGAATCTTATGGGGAGGAGCTGGACTGTCTAGCACCATCTGGGCGCCAGGAGAAACTCCAGAGCAGCTTAAGACCCGGTGCCACTTATGGCAGGGCTGGGAAGTGGCCATAGCTGGTTGCTCCACCCTGTAGACTCCCTGAGACCCCGCCCCACCCAAGCTGCGCACAGAGGCTTTTGCATATAAAAGGCTGGGAAGCCCCAGGCAGAAGCTAAGACAGTACCTCCTTAGAGATACAAGAGCCAGCGTACTCAGATAAGGGACGCACTCAGGAGGCAGACTTAGTGGGAACCAAAGCCCCACTGAAGCAAGTCTTGCCCCATAAGTGTGTCTCCAGCATAGAAGTTCTCCCACCACAGACACAGTTGATTAAAGTCACTCTGTCAACGGAGGGAACCAGCCAAAATGCGGAGACAAAGAAACAGATCACAAATGACAGAAATGGAGGAAAGCAAATGACTGGATGTAGAGTTCAAAACCATGGTTATAAGACTTTTCAAGAATATTCTAGAGTCTACTGATAAATTCAGTGAGACCCTCGAGCATATGAAAAAGGACCAGCTAGAAATTAAGCATACACTGACTGAAATAAAGAATAATATACTGAGATCCAATAGCAGATGAGAGGATCGCAAGAATCAAGTCAAAGACAAGAAATATGAAGAAGCAAAACCCACCCAGCCAGAAAAGCCAAAAGGAAAAAGAATAAAAAAATATGAAGATAGTGTGAGGAGTCTCTGGGACAACTTCAAGCGCACCAACATCAGAATTATAGGGGTGCCAGAATAAGAGAGAGAGCAAGATATATAAAACATATTTGAAGAAATAATGACAGAAAACTTCCCCTACCTGGTGAAAGAAATGGACTTGCAAGTCCAGGAAGTGCACAGAACCCCAAACAAAAGGAACTGAAGGAGGACCACACCAAGATACATCATAATTAAAATGCCAAGGGGCAAAAGACAAGGAGATAATCTTAAAAGCAGCAAGACAAAAGAAGTCAGTTACCTACAAGGAGGAACGCATACGTCTGTCAGCCGATTTCTCAACAGAAACTTTGCAGGCCAGAAGGGAATGGCAAGAAATATTCAAAATGATGAATAACAAGAACCTACAACCAAGATTACTTTACCCAGCAAGGCTATCAGAATTGAAGGTCAGAAAAAGAGCTTCACAGACAAGAAAAAGCTGAAAGAGTTCATCACCACCCAACCAGTATTACATGAAATGCTGAAAGGTATTCTTTGAGAAGAGGAAGAAGAAAAAGTAAAGATAAAAATTATGAACAACAAATACATATCTATCAACAAGTGAACCTAAAAATCAAGTGAATAAAAAAAAAGTCTGGTGAACAGAATAAACTTGTGAATAGAATAGAATCAGGGGCATGGAAAGGTAGTGGAATGACAATTCACAGGGAGATAGGGGCTAGGAGGTGAGGGAAGAGACTGAACCAAAATTGTACACCTATGGATGAGGACAGTGGGGATGGGGATAAGGGCAGTGGATGGGGTGGGAACTGGGAGGAGGGGAAATATGGGGGGGGGATACAACTGTAATAAAATGAGCAATAAATATTTATTTTAAAAAAGTATTTTTAATCTAATTTTAATCATTGAAACATTTTTTATCACTGAAAAAGATCTAGTCCTTTCAAATGTAACTATGTGGTCATGTTATTTTCTCATTCACAATGCTATTTGTCATCCTTACTTACCCATGTGAATCACTAAAGTTTGTCTTTTTTTTCAGTCAAATCAAAATTTTCTATTTTAGATTACTTACTTTTTCTTATTTATTTATGCATTTTATAACTAATAATGCCTTTACCTACCTCATGTTTTAGATTTTTTTGTTTCTTTTAGTTCCTTGGGTTCTATATTGATTTTGTTTCTTAATGATCTTTCTAATATTGTAATGTATATATGCATATTGAGTTATAAAACTTCCTATATAACTTTGATTGCCACTCACAGGTTTTTCAATTGTTCTCACTTTGTTCACATTTAAGTAATGTGTGTAGTAAGGATTTAGTTCCTTAACCATTTAACTGCCACGATATTTTTAATTTAATTAAAAAAGGTCCACCACTTGCGTCTATAGATGCTTATGGTGTACAAATGGTTAACCCATGTTAATCAAGGGGGGCAAAAAATTTGGCCTATATATTTTCTGCTTTGGAGGAACTAATTACCAGGAAAAATATTTTTTAAAATCTTTATTGTTCAGATTATTACAGTTGTTCTATTTATTCCTCCATAGCTCCCCTCCTCCCAGTTCCCACCCCGCCCTCTGCCCTTACGCCCCTCACTGTCCTCATCCATAGGTGTACAATTTTTGTCCAGTATCTTCCCACACCCTCAACAGCCCTTTCTGCCTGAGAATTGTCAGACCCTTCCCTTTCTATGCCCGAGTCTATTCTGTTCACCAGTTTATTCTGTTCATCAGATATTTCTATTGACTTAATTGTTATATTCACTGGTTGATAGATATGTATTTATTGTTCATAATTTTTATCTTTACTTTTTCTTCTTCTTCCTCTTCTTAAAGAATACCTTTCAGCATTTCATACAATCCTGGTTGGTGGTGATGAACTTCTTTAGCTTTTTCATGTTTGTGAAGCTCTTTATCTGACCTTCAATTCTGAATGATAGCTTTGCTGAGTAAAGTAATCTTGATTGTAGGTTCTTGCTATTCATCACTTTGAATATTTCTTGCCACTCCCTTCTGGCCTGCATGGTTTCTGTTGAGAAATCAACTGACAGTCGTATTGGTACTTCCTTGTAGGTAACTAACTGCTTTTCTCTTGCTGCTTTTAAGATTCTCTCTTTGTCTTTTGCCTTGGCATTTTAATTATGATGTGTTTTGGTGTGGTCCTCTTTGGATTCCTTTTGTTTGGGGTTCTGTGCGATTCCTGGACTTGGAAGTCTTTTTCTTTCACCAGGTGGGGGAAGTTTTCCGTCATTATTTCTTCAAATAAGTTTTCAATATCTTGCTCTCTCTCTTCTTCTGGTACCCCTATAATTCTGATGTTGGTACACTTGAAGTTGTCCCAGAGGCTCCTTACATTATCTTCATATTTTTTAATTCTTTTTTCCTTTTGCTTTTCTGGTTGGGTGTTTTTTGCTTCTTCATATCTCTAACTTGATTCTTGCGATCCTCTAGTCTGCTGTTGGATCTCAGTATATTATTCTTTATTTCAGTCAATGTATACTTAATTCCTAGCTGGTTCTTTTTCATATCCTCAAGAGTCTCACTAAATTTATCAGCAGTTTCTAGAAAATTCTTGAAAAACCTTATAACTGTGGTTTTGAACTCTATATCCAGTAGTTTGCTTTCCTCCATTTCTGTCATTTTTGACCTGTTTCTTTGTCTCCACATTTTGGCTGCTTCCCTGTGTTGCTAGAGTGGCTTTCTGTGCTAGGTGTCCTATGGGGCCTACTGGCTCAGTCTCCCCAATTACGAGATGGACACTCTTGGTGGACCCCTTTGTAGGCTTTGTGCATAGTCTTGTTGTAGCTAACTCTTGATTGTTGTTGGTATCACTGGGAGGAATTGACCTCCTGGCCACTTGGCTGTGAGAATCAGCTGTGTTTACGGTGGAAGAACTTCTATGCTGGAGACAGCCTTATGGGGCAAGACTTGCTTCACTGGGGCTTTGGTGCTCACTGAATTTGCCCCCTGAGTATGTCCCTTATGGATCTGAGGAATTGTAGTCTGGATAGTCCCACTCTGACCACTGGGTACACTGGCTCTTGGATCTCTAAGGAGGTGCTAATTTAGGCTCTGCCTGAGGCTACCCAGCCTTTTAAATGCAAAAGCCTCTGCTTGCAGCTTGGGTGGGGTGGGGTCTCTGGAAATCAACAGGGTGGAGCAAACAGCAATTGCTGATCCTCAGTACAGCCCTAAGAGGCCCCAGGTCTCAGCATCCCATGATAATTGCTGCAAGCACTGCTGAGAGAAAGCCACTGTGAAGTTCCTCCCAATGCCAGATAATTCAGTTTCTCTTCATATGAGTCTGGATCCCCAGAAACTCATCTGGAACTGAGTTCAGAGACATCAGGAGCTTGTGACTCCCTCCAGATTGAAAAAGAGAACTATGTCTTCAGTTGCCAGCCCTTTCTGGGAGCCCTTTCCATGTGCATCTCCGTACCGCTGCACTTTACTTCTACACCTCCTCTAAGTCTTAGTGTGCTTTTATCTTTCCTTCTAGTTGTAGAATTTCCACTCAGCCAGCCTTCCTGTGGTTCTGGATGGTGTACATTTTTTCTTTTCACTGTGCTTTTGAAGTGGTTGTGCAAACCAGCAATTTCAGGTGTTTACTAATGCCGCCATCTTGGTTTTTCTCTAGGAAAAATATTTTCATCATTTCCTACTTTAACACCTGTGCTTTCACCTACCTATCATTATATCTACAGGGTTTAAGGCTAGTATTCATCTTTATGCAGCATAAAAGATGAAGTCTGAATTGAGACTACTCACACAGTTTTCCTGTTCCTTTTAAAAATCCATGCTGAATAAATGTGATGGGAAAAGCTTTCTTATACACATTACACTCATTTATTTTTTCATTACACATTCTTTGATTCAAAGGTAAACAACAAGTAATAAGGTAATTATGAAAATTAACATATAAATGATAAAAATGGACTTTTACTAAGCACTTAGTATGTGATATAGTTCTAATACTTTAAATTTATTCATTCATTGAATCCTCATAACAAACCAATAGATATAGCATAATTATATTTACTGTACATGAAATAAACATGAAATACAACTAACACTTATCAATAAAAAGTAAAAAAAAAGTCTAGAAGGATGACAACATTTTTATAATAGTGGTTAAAAACTTCCTAGTATGAGATTGGGATTAGGGCTAATGAAAAAGAACATAAAAGTTTATAAGGAAAAGAAGTGGATAATTTCAGCAATTAAAATACATTTTTTAAAAGAAAAACACAAATCTAAAGATAAATTTTGGGTCATACTACTCAAGGCATGTGAACATTTAGATGTAACCATAACATGAATAATAAAGCCATTTAAAAAAGTCATCAAGTATAAGTCATTAAAAATAAAAATCTACATTTGCTGAAATGACAATCATATTTTTGGCATATTAAGAGCAGGTGAAACTACAATATGAATTCCATTGCTACACTTTCTTTAAAGACAAAGTATGGTAGTATATACTATACCAACTTGAGAGTAATCATCTATAGTTAGTCTGATTACAATTAATATTTGCTTTTCGATTTCTGTTTTTTTAAATATACATTTCTCAGACAAAAATATTAGCACTGATTTCAAAAACCAAGTTAAATTTCTACAGGAATTAAAAATACAAGATTACATAATTTAAGCACAAATATATAAATCAGAACAGAAAAAATAGCCCTGAAACACAAGCAAATGTAAAGAATAATATAACATTAATACCAAGAAGGTAGGACAAAATAATGGGGAAGAAAAGAATTACTGAACATCTGCCATTAATACAATATTGGGGAAGCATGGGTAAATGCCAGTATAGGCATATACATATACTAGGGGGCTGGTGCACAAAAATTTGTGCACTTGGGGGAGTGGGGGCTCCTCAGCCTGGCCTGTGCCCTCTTGCATTCTGGGACCCCTTGAAGGATGTCCACTTGCTGGCATGCCTGGCCAGCTTGATGAGGACCTGATGGCTGTTTGCAGGCTTGCCAAGCCTCCCCCAGTGGAGACCCTCACCCCATCGGGGTGTGGCCAGCCTGGGTGAGGGACTAAGGGCCGTTTTCAGGCTTCCCACAGCTCCCATTGACCCAACGTCCCAGCGAGGCTGGCTGGAATCAGGTTCCTGGGGTTTATTTATTTTCTATAATTGAAATTTTGTTACTTTAAGTGGAGGCCTAGGCAGGCAACGGAAGCCTCCTATTTGCTTCAGCTCTGTGGCTTCTATAATTGAAACATTGTTGCTTGAGCAGAGGCCCACTGGCCTAGTCGGGGAGTTGCAATAGAATTTACTCTAGCTCCGTGACTGCCAGCCTCCATCTTGGCTGGGTTAATTTGCATACAGCTGCTCTGATTGGCTGGGGGGTGTGGCTTGGATGGTGGGCGTGGCTTAGGTGTCTTGGAGTGATGGTCAATTTGCATATTGCTACTTTATTAGATTAGATATATGCCTATATAATAAAAGGGTAATATGCAAATTGACCCTAACAGAACCACTGGGAATGACTGGTCATTATGACACACACTGATCACCAGGGGGAAGACCCTCAATGCAGGAGCTGCCCCCTGGTTGTCAGTGTACTCCCACAGAGGGAGCTCTGCTCAGCCACAAGCCAGGATGACAGCTGTTAGCACAGCAGTGATGGTGGGAGCCTCTCCCACCTCCTCAACAGCGCTAAGGATGTCTGCAGCTTAGGCCTGCTACCCACTGGCAAGTGGACAGCCCCCGAGGGCTCCCAGGCTGCCAGAGGTATGTTTGACTGCCAATTAGGCCTGATCCCCTGGGGAGTGGGCCTAAGCCAGCAGGTGGACATCCCCCAAGAGGTCCCAGACTGCAAGAGGGTACAGGCAGGGCTGAGGGACCCTCCCCCCCTCCGCCGAATGCACAAATTTTTGTGCACTGGGCCTCTAGTATACATATATATACATATATATATATATATATATATATATATATATATATATATAGTAATTATGAAAATTAGCATTTATATGAATGAAAAAAAAGTGAAAAATGGTAACTCTCTAACATTATTTTTTTGTTTAAAATATTAGGAACAGCTTTAACTTTTATTCATCAGTATGAATTCCCTGATGACGAATGAGATCTGACCCACTACTCAATGCCTTCCCACATTCCCTACAGTTATAGGGCTTTTCACCAGTATGAATTCTCAGATGTCGAGTAAGGTTTGAGCATTTATTAAAAGCCTTTCCACATTCATTACATTCATATGGTTTTTCATCTGTATGAATTCTCTGATGTTGAAAAAGTTGTGAGTTCTGAGTAAAGGATTTCCCACATTGAAGACATTCAAAAGGTTTCTCACCAGCATGAATTCTCTGATGTTGTCTAAGTTGTGAGCTTTGAGTAAAAGCCTTGCCACATTCCTTGCAATCATAGGGTTTTTCCCCAGTGTGAATTCTCTGATGATTAGTAAGTGCTGAGCCACTACTAAAAGCTTTGCCACATTCCTTACACTCATAGGGTTTTTCACCAGTATGAATTCTCTGATGCTGAACAAGCTTTGAGCTCTGAGTAAAAGCTTTGCTACATTCCTTACATTCATAGGGTTTCTCACCTGTATGAATTCTTGCGTGTTGAAAAAGTTGTGAGCTCTTAGTAAAAGCTTTCCTACATACTTTACATGCATAAGGTTTTTCACCTGTGTGAATTCTCTGATGGTCAATAAGATTTGAGCAATAACTAAAGGCTTTCCCACATTCCTTACATTCATAGGGTTTCTTACCAGTATGAATTCTCTGATGTTGAGAAAGGTATGAGCTACAACTGAAGGCTTTTCCACATTCATTACATTCAAAGGGTTTCTCACCAGTATGAATTTTCAGATGTCGAGTAACATGTGAGCCACAGCTAAAGAATTTCCCACACTCCTTACATTCATAAGATTTTCCACCATTATGAATTCTTTGATGTTGAATAAACTGTGAATTCTGACTAAAGACTTTCCCACATTTCTTGCATTTGTAAGGTTTCTCTTTTTTATTAATTATTTGATGCAGATTAAAGAATGTCTGTTGAATATATATGGGCATATATCCATTAGTGAATATTTCTTGGCTGAAATGACCATTCTGATATCCCAGTTGTCTTTCAAGGTGGCTGCCATATTCCAAAACATCTCTATAATGAGAATACTCAAGGCCATACTTTGTAAGTCCCATTATCTCCCTCTGGCATGATTCTATTTCATAAACTTCCTTCTTTAGAGATAATAACTTGGTTTTACACATTGACTCCAGATCTGAAAGAAAATAAAATAGCAAATATTATTTCTGTCCCATTTGTGAAAAGTTAAACTTTTATAATAGAAATGAAAAAATTTAACTGAAGATATCTGGTAGTACATGACATACAGTTCTCAAATACATTTGTTTAATCTGAAAAATGGACTAGAAATGTATAGAATGTAGTGAGATATAGCCATCCATGCACCCCATAATGACATTTTAGTCCAATTTGGACCACTTCTGCAGTTGTGGTCCCATACTATATAATAAAAAGGTAATATGCAAATTGACCAAATGGTGGAACAACCAGTCGCTATGATGTGCACTGACCACCAGGGGGCAGATGCTCAATGCAGGAGCTTCCCCCTGGTGGTCAGTGTGCTCCCACAGGGGGAGTGCTGCTCTGGGTTCATGGCTGGCTAGCGCAACTGCGGTAGAGGGAGGCCCTCCTGCCTCCGTGACAACACTAAGTATGTCCAACTGCTGGCTTAGGCCTGCTCCCCACAGGCCTAGCCATCAGTCAGACATCCTCTGAGAGCTCCCAGACTTCAAGAGGGCGCAAGTCAGGTTTAGGGACCACCCCCCAAGTGCAAAAATTTCATGCACTGAGTCTCTACTAAATACATAATGTAACTGAAAAATTCCTATTGCCTAGTTACATCCTAGATGTTCTAAGGTTGTGCTGCAATATACTACCATGTTTGTGGTGAAGCTGGTGTAAATAAACCTACTGCACTTCCAGCTATATAAAAGTATAGCACACACAATGACAATAGTAAGCTATGTCATCTAGGTTTGTGTAAGTACACTCTATGATGTTCACACAGTGATGAAATCACCTAATGATATTTTAGAACGTATCCCTGTTGTTAAGTGATGCATGGCTATATAAGGCAGAAAGCGGAAAAAATAAACTATGGACATAGAAAACTACAATTCTTCTCAAATACTCATATGAATCATAATCACCTGGAAAGACTGGTAAATATACAATGCTTAAGCATATGAAAAAATGATTAGTTCTATATACATCTATAGAAGCATGCATGTATGCATATATATTATAAAAATTGGATAATTTTCTGACCTCCATTAAAGTCTCTTGAAAGGAATAAATCCATATAGGGGAAGATTCTTGGTTTTTGATATAATAAAAAATAAATTTGGTCTTTGTACCTGGTTCCTATCAGAGAGCTTCAACGACTCTTGGAATTTCTTGTATGATAGAAGTATTTTTGTTATGCTAGTGAAGTCAAATATAGTAGGTTCAAAGACAGCTTTGGGATAGACATTAGTCATCAGAAAGACCAAACATGTAATTATAAGTTTAGGACTTTCATCTTCTCAACTTCTGGAGAGATAAGAGGAACCAGAAATTGAGTGGCCAATGACTCAATTAATCATGTGAATATAAATAAATCACAATAAAAGTTCTGGACACTAAAGCTTGCTACTTGAACACACTGAAATGCCAAAAGGATGATGCATTTTGACTCAACAGTGATAGAGGGTGTGGAACCTCTGCATCTGGGAGTCTCCAAGACCTTGGCCTAATATATATCCTTTATAGTGAAACTGCAACTCTAAGTATAGAGCTTTCCGAGTGCTGTGTCATTCCAGCAAATCATTAAAACTGCAAGGGTCATGGAAAGCCAGTTGGTCAGAAGTATGAGTGTTCTGAGGACCCCCTGAGACTTACAGCTGGAAGCTGAAGTAAAGACAGTATTGTGTAGGATTTTACTGTTAATCTATGGGATCTATGTCAACTCTGGGTAGTTAGTGTTAGAATTAAACTGCTGCACACTCAGTTGGGGCAGAAACAATAGGCTCCATAATAAAGGATATATTAGATGGAATATGAAAGATATTACAGAGGGGAAGCCACATGAGGGAACAGCCTGAGATAAGTCTAAGGATTGAACTATTTTGACTGAAGTGGCAGATAGGGAAGACTCAGAATCTATTGTCTGTTATGTGCTAGGGAATAAGTGAAACTATTGTTTGCCTTAGAATTTTGTGATGCTTATTTTAGAAGAAGAGAGACACTTGCTCATTACCACCTGTAGTGGCTGAGAGGAGTGGCAGCTGAAGTTTAAGGCAGACAGAAAGAAAATGACAAAGTGCCAAACACTGCAATGGAAAGATGATAGGAACAAGAAGCAAACTGATAAGCTGAGTACCAATTCTGACACTCATTATATGTTCCTATGCAATTATTTAACCTTTCTAAATCCCCACTTCTTTATCTATAAAGATCAAAAGATGATTACTGGAAGGGTGATAAAATGTTTGTAATTATCTCTCAATAAAGTGTTCAGTATTTGACAGGTATTATTATGAAATAATTTCTTACCAAAATGTAGAATTTTTAAGCTAATGAAATGATTTGAAGACTTCAAAATGGAGCCTATTAGAACATCTCTAGTATAATCTTTTTTACTCCTGCCTCTAGATAACCTTTCAAAAATTTTAAGCTCCAAAGTAACTTAAAACTATTTTATTCTATTTCCACTGCTAATGCCCTCTTCCAAACCAGAATTATCTTTTACTCAGACCACTAAAGTAGTCTCCTAACCCAGTTTCCCCAGCAAGTTTCATACTCAGCAATCTATACAGGGACCAAAATGGCCTTCTACTACAAAGATCCATACTTCTCATAATGCCAGCAAAGGCTGGGTAATGTGGTTCCTACCTATCTCTCCAACTTTAACTCACATTTCACCCTGGCTTGCTCATGGGGCCCAGCAATACTGGCTTTCTTTCATTTCTTCAAACACACCAAACTTTCTCCTCCTAGAAGGGCTTTCACAGGGGTTCTTCCCTCTTCCTGGAGTTTTCTTCTTTATTAACACACTGAATAGTAAGATCTAGCAGTGAACCTCGTACTACAGTAGTTATGAAATAGTGATGAGCACAAATAAGAATTCAATATGTTGATTTACATTCATGTCAAAATCATGGAACTAATATTATTATGGTTTGCTGCATATACCATAATTGGAAGAAATACAAGTTTCACTTAGAGTTTACTAAATATTTTTTTTATGTTTTTAGAGATGGAGGGAGAGAGAAAAAAACATTGATGTGAGAGACATTTATTAATTGCCTCCTGTGCAAGCCCCAACCAGGGGATGACCCTGCAACCTAGGTATGTGCCCTGACTGGGATTCAATCCCATGACCTTCTGGTGCACGAGATGACTCTCCAACCAACTGAACAATGGCCAGGGCAAGATGCATTTTTCTCCTCATCTAAGTTCATTGACTCCCTAAATTCTATACAAAGAAATCCAAAATTAGCAATCTCGGAGAGTATTAACTTAAAAACACGATGTCACTCCACTGCTCAAATCACCTCATTCAGAATAAAATGGCTTTACACCTACTTCATTTAGAACAGAATTCAAAGTCCATACCTATGTCCACAAAATCCAAATCACCTGCAGGTACACCCTTCCTCCTACATGTACCTAGCACACCAATACCCCATACATCCTGCTACTTTGCTGATCTCCTTTCACACAATTCCCTCTTGCTAACACAATGGCAGAAGCCCAAATGCTAGAAGCTATATTGAAGACTATTACTTGGAGGGGAAGAGTAGTGCAGATATACACATGCATGTGTGTGCATGCACACACACACATCTTATTTTGGGGGCAGTAACAGAAAACATTTACATGAGTCTAAGAGAAAGAAAGGCTAATAATGAACTGAAACTTAAATATGGGTAAAAGTTTTCTTTGGAGGGGAAGTGAAGGAAACCTTCTACTTGAAATTAAGTGGTGTGTTAAAGAATAATGATAAAAAGATTAGTGAGGGGAATAATGAAAGAGGTCATCTATAAACTCATGGTAAAAAAAAATAACAACTTATTTTTTCTCGCAGGCCTAGTGTTTTGATGGGAGCTACTAAGATAATATCTTGAAGACACTGTTTCCTTACTTATCAGGTAAGTTATTACCTATAATGCCCTTCTTTGTTCAATCATTTCTTACTTACCTGAACACAGGCCTCTTGTCAGTTCTCTTCCAACCATCCAGGGCTCTTTCCCTTGTTCCAATAAGGAGATAACATGAGGCTTAGGTATGTAAAGTCCTGCTCACAAGAAAAGATACAAAACATGGTTATGCTATGGGTAAATCATATCCATGTAAGATCAGTCTCTTGATGATCAAAAAAGAGATGCCACTACATAATAGCCAAAGGAAAATGATGAACCTTCAGCCATAGCCAATTGGAAATTTCAGTTTCCTATCCTTCCTTTCCATTTCAGTTCCAATCATTTATTTGGGAATAGAGAATAGGAATTCAGCTAGTAACTTAAAAAGCAGCTAAAAAAGTCACTGTGGAAAAAAACAGACATTCTAGAAGAGAACTCTAAATTATTGGTATAAATGACATTACCCACTGACAGCAGATTGCTGTAGTTCTCCAGCATTACATCTCTGTACAAGTTTCTCTGAGCTGGATCCAGGCATTCCCACTCCTCCTGAGAGAAATCTATAGCCACATCCCTGAATATCATTGATTCCTGAAACAATAAACACATGTATACTTGTGTAATAAAAGAAACACTTCAGATTATTACACTTATAATGTGGGATAAAGCAAACAAGCAATTATACTAGTGTCACCGAGAACCAGAATCTTTGGCTCTCAGAAACAGAAGTAAGAGTAATACGTTAAAAAAACAAACAAACGGGAGAGCCAAGATGGTGGCATAAGGCATATATCTGAATGCACAGCCTCCCACAACCACATTAAAATATACAACTATAGGACATTCAGAAAGCCAAGAGACATATGAAAACATGCTCAAAGTGACTACTCATCCGAGAGATGCAAATCAAAACAACAATGAGGTATCATCTGACACCTGTCAGAATGGCTGTCATCAACAAATCAACAAACGACAAGTGCTGGAGAGGATGCGGGAAAAAAAGGACCTCTCCTGCACTGCTGGTGGGAATGCAGATTGGTACAGCCACGATGGAGGAAAGTATGGAGTTTCCTCAAAAAATTAAAAATGGAACTCCCATTTGACCCTGGGATCCCACTTCTAGGAATATATCCCAAGAAACCAGAAACACCAATCAGAAAGGATATATGCATCCCTATGTTCATAGCAGCACAATTTAGCATAGCTAAGATTTGGAAACAGCCTAAGTGCCCATCAGCAGATGAATGGATTAGAAAGTTGTGGTACATCTACACAATGGAATACTATGCTGCTGTAAAAAAGAAGGGATTCCCACCATTCGCAGCAGCATGGATGGAGCTGGAGAGCATTATGCTAAGTGAAATAAGCCAGTCAATGAAAGAAAAATACCACATGATCTCACTTATTTATGGATAATAAAGACCATTATAAATTGATGAACATAAACAGATACAGAGGCAGAACAGCATTGAATTGACTGTCAAACTATAGCTGGAAAGGTCGGGAGGGTTGGGGGGGGAGTTAATCGATCAACTGAAGGAATTATATACATGCATATAAGCATAATCAATGGACACAAGACACTGGGGGGTAGGGGAGGATGGGGGAAGGTCAAGGGAAAAAAATGGAAACTTATTTAACCCTCTTTGTAATACTTAAAGTAATAAAACAAAATTAAAAAAATAAAACCTAAAAAAATATAATAAAACCTGTTCCTTTTCACTAGGAAAAAAAATAAAATATACCACTATAAAGCTAAACAGCCATGCTCCAGAACCAAGGGAGTGCAAGCTTTACAACTAGAAGGCAAGAGAAGGAGTGCATTGAGACTGAGTAGATAGAAGTTCTCGGTGCCAAAACAGACAGGTACAGACGCACGCAAAAACGGTGGTGGTGTGGGCAAACGGTGGCGGTGGCTGCACCTTGGTCCATGGCTTGGAAGGGGACTACAAGCTCCAGAGTCTCACTGAACTCGTTGCGAGCTGTCTGGCAACAAGGCAGAAGATGAGAGTGGCGTTCTAGCAGAGCTGTTCACAGCAACCACTGATGTGGAGCTCTGAGACTCAGGGACTCAGGGATGCGCAGATGCCAGGGCATGGAGATGCCAAAACAGGGAAAAGCTGCGGAGACAGCTGAGGGGAAGCCATTGCTGGTTGTTCCGCCCTGGTGATTCTGAGACCCTGCCCCACCCAATTTACAACCCGACCCAAGCTGTGCATCTGTCTGCCTGCAGCCTAACCTAACAGACTGCAGACAAAGAACTTCAAAAGTTCCAAACCCCAAACAACGAAGAGAAAGGCCTGGAGGTCATGTCCTCCCAGTGATACCAATAGCAATCAAGACTTAACTACAATAAGACTGTGCACCCAGCCCTCTAAAGCGTACACCAAGAGTGGCCACCCCAGGTGATTGGGGAGGCTGAAACACTGGGCCCTATAGGACACCTAGAACAGAAAGCCATTCTATCAATGCAGGAAAGCAGTCAAAATGTGGAGACAAAGAAACAGATCACAAATGACAGAAATGGAGGGAAGCAAACGATTGGATATAGAGTTCAAAACCATGGTTATAAGGTGTTTTTTTTTTAATTTATCTTTATTGTTCAGATTATTACAGTTGTTCCTCTTTTCCCCCATAGCTCCCCTCCTCCCAGTTCCCACCCCACCCTCAGTCCTTGCCCCCGAACTGTCCTCATCCATAGGTGTATGATTATTGTCCATTCTCTTCACGCACCCCCAACACCCTTAATCCCGGAAAATTGTCAGTCCACTCCCTTTCTATGCCTCTGATTCTATTCTATTCACCAGTTTATTCTGTTCAACAGATTTCTTATTCACTTGATTTTTAGATTCACTTGTTGATAGATATGTATTTGTTGTTCATAATTTTTACTTTCCTTTTTCTTCTTCCTCTTCTCAAAGGATACCTTTCAGCATTTCATATAATTCTGGTTGGGTAGTGATGAACTCTTTTAGCTTTTTCTTGTCTGTGAAGCTCTTTATCCGACCCTCAATTCTGAATGATAGCTTTGCTGGGTAAAGCAGTTTTGGCTGTAGGTTCTTGCTATTCATCACTTTGAATATTTCTTGCCACTCCCTTCTGGCCTGCAAAGTTTCTGTTGAGAAATCAGCTGACAGTCGTATAGGTGCCCCCTTGTAGGTAACTAACTGCTTTTCTCTTGCAGCTTTTAAGATTCTTTCCTTGTCTTTTGCTCTTGGCATTTTAATTATGATATGTCTTGGTGTGGTCCTCCTTCAGTTTCTTTTGTTTGGGATTCTCTGTGCTTCCTGGACTTGGAAGTCTATTTCTTTCACCAGGTGGGGGAAGTTTTCTGTCATTATTTCTTCAAATAGGTTTTCAATGTCTTGCTCTTTCTCTTCTTCTGGCACCCCTATAATTCTGATGTTGGTACGCTTGAAGTTGTCCCAGAGACTCCTTACACTGTCTTCATACTTTTTGATCCTTTTTCTTTTTTCTTTTGGCTTTTCCAGCTGGGTGGGTTTTGCTTCTTCATATTGCTTGTCTTTGACTTGATTCTTGCGATCCTCTCGTCTGCTGTTGGATCTCTGTATAATATTCTTTATTTCAGTCAGTGTATGCTTAATTTCTCGTTGGTCCTTTATCATATCCTTGAAGGTCTCATTAGATTTATTGAGGGTCTCACTAAATTTATTGTCAGTCTCTAGAAAATTCTTGAAAAACCTAATAACCGTGGTTTTGAACTCTATATCCTGTCATTTTCTTTCCTGTCATTTGTGACCTGTTTCTTTGTCTCTGCATTTTGGCTGCTTCCCTTTCTGAGTTAGATGATCACTCAGAGGAATTAACCTCTAAGCCACTTGGTTATGAGAGTCAGCTGTGTCTACAGTGGGAGAACTTCTGTGCTGGAGACACCCTTATGGGGCAAGAGTTGTTTCAGTGGGGCTTTTGTGCTCACTGCGTCTGCCCGAGTGTGTTCCTTGTGGATCTGAGTTTTATTTAGGATGGTCCCACTCTGGCCACTGGGTGAGGCTGGCTCTTGTACCTTTAAGGAGGTGTTGATTTAGCCTTTGCCTTAGGTTACTCAGCCTTTTATATGCAAAAGCCTCTGACGCAGCTTGGGTGGGGCGGGGCCTCGGGGAGTCTGCAGGGCAGGGTGGAGCAAATAGCTATGGCCAATTCTCAGCCCTGAGCTAAGAGACACTGGGTCTCTGTGTCCCATGGTAATTGCTGCAAACAACGCTGAGAGAAACTCGCTTTGGATTTCCTCCCGGTGCCAGTAAGTCCCCCTTCTCCGGGTGTGCGTGCATCTGAGTCCTCAGAAACTCACCTGGTACTGGAGTTCAGAGCTGCCGGGAGCTTGTGGTTCCCTCCGATTTGAAAAAGAACCGCATCCTCCGGCGCCATCCCAAGCCCCAAGCCCCGAGCCTCGTGTGTGCGCCTCCGTACCTCTGTACTTTGCTTCTGCCACTCCTCTGAGTCTCAGACTCTTTCTAGTTGTAGAATTTTCACTCTGCCAGCCTTCCTGTGGGTGTGAGTGGTGTCCGTGTTTTCTTTTCGTGGTAATTCTGAAATAGTTGTTCACGGCTGCATTTACAGTGTTTACCTTGTGCCGCCATCTTGCTGTCTCCCGGTTTTTCAAGAATTTTCTAGAGACCCCCAATAAATTTAATGAGACCCTCAAGGATACGAAAAAGTACCAGCTAGAAATTAAGCATACACTGACTGAAATAAAGAATAATATACGGAGATCCAACAGCAGACAAGAGGATCGCAAGAATCAAGTCAAAGGTATGAAATACGAAGAAGCAAAAAACACCCAACCAGAAAAGGAAAAGGAAAAAAGAAACCAAAAATATGAAGATAGTGTATGCAGCCTCTGGGATAGCTTCAAGCATATCAACATCAGAATTATAGGGGTGCCAGAAGAAGAGAGAGAGCAAGATACTGAAAGCCTATTTGAAGAAATAATGACAGAAAACTTCACCTACCTGGTGAAAGAAGTGGACTTACAAGTCCAGGAAGCACAGTGAACTCCAAACAAAAGGAATCCAAAGAGGACCACACCAAGACACATCATAATTAAAATGCCAAAGGCAAAAGACAAAGAGAGAATCCTAAAAGCAGCAAGAGAAAAACAGTTACCTATAAGGGAGTACCCATACGACTGTCAGCTGATTTCTCAACAGAAACTTTACAGGATAGAAAGGAATGGCAAGAAATATTCAAAGTGATGAATAGCAAGAACCTACAACCAAGATTACTCTACCCAGCAAGGCTATCATGTAAAATTGATGGTCAAATAAAGAGCTTCACAGACAAGAAAAAGCTAAAGGAGTACATTACCACCAAACCAGGATTATTTGAAATGTTGAAGGGCATTCTTTAAGAAGAGGAGGAAGAAGAAAAAGGTAAAAATAAAAATTATGAACAACAAAGTGAGAACAAATACATATCTATCAACCAGGGAATATAACAATTAAGTCAACAGAAATATCTGATGAACAGAATAAACTGGTGAATAGAATAGAAGGGCATATAAAGAGAATGGACTGACAATTCTCAGGGGGAAGGGGATGTGAGGGGTATGGGAAGAGATTGGACAAAAATCTTACACCTATGGATGAAGACAGTGGTGGGGGTAAGGGCATGGGGTAGGGGGGGAACCAGGTGGAGGGGAGCTAAATAAAAAAGGAAATCTGTAATAATCTGAACAATAAAGATTTATTTAAAACAAACAAACAAATGACATCAAAATTATAACAAAACTACAGAACAACCATCATTGAGAACTGTCTGAAACCTAGTAGGATGAAAATCCTACAACTAGGGACTTAATGAAAAAGCCATATTGAGACTTGTAGGAGAGGCAGAGATCAGTAACGGGCTGGTCCCACAACCACATATGGTAAATACAAATCAGGAGAGATATCTCAGCTGCAGAGGTTCCTCCTAAAAAGTAATGGGTCCCAGACTCACATAAGGCCTCCAAGCCCAGGGTTCCAGTTCCAGGAAGAGTACTCCCCATAACTCTGGCTGTAAAAAAAACAGCCAGGTTTCAGGCTGCATGAGAAGGATGACTGTTGGAGTTCCAGGCAGTTCCTCTTCAAGGTCCTATGCACAGACTTACTGAAACTCACTCCCTCTGAGTTCCAACACTGGGGAAGCAGCTGAAAAGAGGCACCAAGGACAAATAGGAAGGAACTAAATTGCCTGGCATCAGGTGCAATAGGTGGGGGAGAGGGGCAGCTTTCTGCTATACAGAAGTGCTGGCAGACTCTATTGCTTATTTGTTGAACCCTCCCCCCAAAAAGCAGGCCGGTGGGTGCCATATCTGAGTCTCCATTAACCTGGCTCACATTTATTCACCTTGCCCTAGTGATGCCCCAAGACCATGCCCACCCAACTTGTGGGCACACGCAAGTTGTTTCCAGTGGCTTTTACATAGGAATGACCTGTCTTGGCTCATGCTTCAAACTTTCCTACAATCTCTCAAATGAGCAGCATCTGACCTCAGCGTTCTCTGTACGTCTTGCTAAGTATGGCCCAGGCATAGCACTAGCAGCAGCTGGCCTTAGTTCATAGCATGGCCTCATTTGGGCACTTCCAAACTCAGCACAAGTAGCAGCCACCTACAATATTGCCTTGTAGCTCATTCTAGATGGCTCCAGACAGAATACAGGCAATGGCCAATCTTGACCTGGACTTACAGGCAGGCCCAGAACTAGAGTACCTAGTTGACAGTCAGACCACATTGAAGCACCACCCAGTCACCTCCAAAAGGGTCACACTCAAAGGGAAGACTCAGGGGACACCAGAGCCCCATTGAAGTAAGTCTTGCTCTGTGTTGGGCCCCTGCACAGCTGATCCTCCAAGATGGTCAGTTCTTATTGCCAGTGCTTGCAGCAAATTAGCCTGGGGATAAATCCCTCCCATTGATGTGCCAATAGCAATCAAGGTTCAACTACAACATGAAGGGTATACACAGCCCACATGGAGAGAGGAACACCTGGAGTGCCCAGTTTAGGTGACAGGAGAGGCTGTGCTACTGAACCCTATAGAGTATTTACTACATTAGGCCACTCTATCAAGCCCAGGAGACACAACAGCTCTACCTCACACATAGAAACAAACACAGGGAGGCTGCCAAGAAGAAGAGTCAAAGAAACATGTCCCAAATGAAAGAATAGAATAGAATTCCAGAAAAAGAACTAAACAAAACAGAGACAAGAAATCTATTAGATATAGAGTTCAAAAAACTGGTTATAAGGATGCTCAATGAACTTAGTGCGAACTTCAAAACTGTAAAAAAGAACCAAACAGAAATGAAGGATACACTAACTGAAATGAAGAATAATATACAGGAAATCAATAGTAGAGTAGATGAAGCCAAGAATAAAATCAGCAATTTGGAATATAAGGAAGCAGAAAACACCCAATCAGAATACCAAAACAAACAAAACAAAACAAAAAGGAGATAGTATAAGGAGCCTCTGGAACAACTTCAAACACACCAACATTCACATCATGGGAGTGCTGGAAGGAGAAGAGAGAGAACAAAAATTAGAAACCTGTTTGAAAAAAAAACAAACATAATTACAGAAAACTTCCCTAACCTAGTGAAGAAAATAAATATATAAGTCCAGGAAGCACAGAGTTCCAAACAAGATGAACCCATAGAAGCCCACACTAAGACATCTAATCTAATAAAAGAGTAATATGGAAATTAACCACCACTCTGAGACACCCAAGCCACACCCACAAGCCAAGCCACACCCACAAGCCAATCAGAGTGGCTATATGCAAATTAACCCAGCCAAGATGGAGGCCGGCAGCCACAGAGCTAGAGCAAACAGGAAGCTTCCGTTGCAACTGCCTGCCTAGGCTGGCTGGGCCTCTGCTCAAGGTAACAATGTTTCAATTATAGAAGATAAATAAACCCCAGAAACCTGATTCCAGCCAGCCTTGCTGGGACCTTGGGTCAATAGGAGCTGTGGGCAGCCTGAAAATGGCCCTCAACCCCTCACCCAGACTGGCCACAACCCCATGGGGTGAGGGTCCTCACTGGGGGGCTTGGCCAGCCTGCAAACAGCCATCAGCCCCTCACCCAGGCTGGCCAGACACATCAGCAGGTGGACATCCCCCAAGGGGTCCTAGACTGTGAGAGGGCACAGGCCAGGCTGAGGGACACTCCCTCCCCCCGCCCAGTGCACAAATTTTTGTGCACCGGGCCCCTAGTATCATAATAAAATGCAATGGCTAAAGAGAGAAAATTTTAGAAGCACCAAGAGAAAAGCAGTTAGTTATTTTAAAGAGCGCTCCCAGGGAGATATCTGTAATATTATCAACAATAAAAATATATTTAAAATAAAATAAAATAAAATAAAATAAATTAGAGAGAGAATGAGAGAGAGAGCAAGTGCTCCCATAAGATTTCTCAACAGAAACTGTGCATACCAGAAGTGACTTGCAAGAAATACTCAAAGTGATGAAAAGCAAGGACCTACACAACCAAAATTACTTACATGCCATGAATCATTTAGAATCAAAGGATAGGTTAAGAGCTTCCCAGAAAAGAAAAAGCTAAAGAAGCTCATGAACATCAGTATTATATGAAATTATAAAGGGTCTTCTTTAAAAAGAGGGGAAAAAATAAAAAATACAAACAATGAAATGGCAAAAATACATATTTATCAATAATTGAATCTAAAAAGCAAAATAAATGAAAAGACAGAACAGAAACATTCAAATACAGAGAACATTCTGATAGTTGTCAGAAGAAATGAGATTAGGGAGATGGGTGAAAAAAAGTGAAGGTATTACAAACAAATTCATTGTTACAGACTCGTCATTGGGATATGAAGTACAGTATAGAGAATATAGATAATAATATTCAAATACCTATGTATTGTGTCAGGGGGTTATGAGATTTATCAAGATGATCACTTAATCTAATCTAATAAAAGAGTAATATTGAAATTGACCATTTCTATGGGATGCCTAAGCCACGCCCACCAGCCAATCAGAGCGGCTGCATGCAAATTAACACAGCCAAGATGGAGGCTGGAAGTCACTGAGCTAGAGTAAACAGGAGGCTTCCGTTGCTCCAGGAGTAAGCTGTCTGCTGGCTGGCTGGGCTTCTCCAGGCTCCAGGCAACATACTTGCAACATTGTTGCAATTATAGAAGCCTCAGAGCTGAAGCAAACAGCAGGCCTGGGCCTGACTACTAAGGCAACATTCTTTCAATTATAGAAGCCATGAGCTGAAGCAGACAGGAGGCTTCGTTACCTGCCTAGGCCTCAGCTTAAAGGAACAGTGTATCAATTATGAAGATAAATAAACCCCAGAAACCTGCTTCCAGCCAGCCTTGCTGGGACATTGGGTCAATGGGAGTGTGGGCAGTCTGAAAGCCTGAAAACAGCCGTCAGTCCATCACCCAGGCTGGCCACACCCCAATGGGGTGAGGGACGCCACTGGGGGGCTTGGCCAGCCTGCAAACAGCCATCAGCCCCTCACCAAGGCTGGCCAGGAACCCCAGTAGGGACCCAAAACCTAAAGGGACTGTGGGCAGCCTGAAAACACCCCTCAGCTCCTCACCCAGGCTGCCCAGGCACCCCAGTAGGAACCCAAATACTGAAGGGGCTGTGGGCAGCCTGAAAACAGCCCTCAGCCCCTCTCCCAGGTTGGCCACACCCCAATGGGGTGAGGGTCCACACTGGGGGGCTTGGCCAGCCTGCAAACAGCCATCAGCCCCTCACCCAGGCTGACCAGCAATGCCAACAGGTGGACATCCCCAGAGGGTCCCAGACTGCAAGAGGGCACAGTCTGGGCTGAGGGACCTCCCGAGTGCACAAATTTTTGTGCACCAGTCCCCTAGTAAGTTATATAATGTCTAATCACTAGGGTGCATACCTTTAAACTAATAAAACATTGCATGGTAATTGTAATTAAGCAATAAAAAAATTAAATTAAAATATATGTTAAACAATTAAAACAAACAATTTCCTGACTTGGCCCATCAAAAATAGTATTGAGATACCTCAAAAAACTAATGACCCAGCAATTCCATGTCTGTGTATTTATCCAAAGAAAACAAAAACACTACTAGTAATTCAAAAAGATATATGCACCCTATGTTCAATGTAGCATTATTTACAATAGCCAAGAAGAATGGATAAAGAAAATTTTATGTGTGTGTATCTATCTCTATCTCTATCTCTATCTCTATCTCTATCTCTATCTCTATCTCTATCTCTATCTTTATATCTATCTGTAATAATGAAAGCATAATATGCTAATTAGACAAGACAGCTGAATGACCCAGATGTCATTCTGGATGTCCTTCTGGATGAAGCTGCCACGGCGAGGGCTGAGGCAGAGGCAGTTAGGAGCTATCTGGCAGGCAGGCAGGCAAGCAGTTAGGGGTGATAAGGCAGGTAGGCAGTTAGGGGTTATCAGGTAGGCAGGCGAGTGCTTAGGGATGATCAGGCAGGCAGGTGAGTGGTTAGGGGCAATCAAGCAAGCAGGTGGGTGGTTATGGGCATGGAGGCATGCAGGCGAGTGGTCAGGCAGGCAGGCAAGTGATTACGAGCCAGCAGTCACAGATTGCGAGAGGGTTGTTCAACCACCAGTTTAGGCTCGATCCCACAGGGGGGCAGTCGAAAACATGTCCTGGCAGCCAGATAACTCCCGAGAAATTTTTAATTGTGAGAGGGTGCATGCCGAGCTGAGTGACCCCCCACCATGCACAAGTTGCACAAATTTCATGTACCAAGCCTTTAGTCTATATATATAAAAGCCTAAGAAACCATTATGACCGAACAACCAATCAACCAGTTGCTATGATGCACACTGACCACCAGGGAACAGATGCTCAATGCAGGAGCTGCCCCCTGGTGGTCAGTGCCTTCCCGCAGCCAACCTCCCACAGCCGGCCCACCTCCCTGAGTCACTCTCCCTGGCCGGCCAGCCTACCTGGCATGGTTCTCCCCCCCCCAGCAATCCCTCCCCCTGGCTGGCAGGACTAATTTGGGAGTGGACAAGATGGCCCCAATCAGCCCTGATCTCTGGCCAGGCCTAGGAACCTCATCTGTGCACAAATTCGTGCACCGGGCATCTAGTATAATAGAATATTACACAGCATTAAAAATTTACAACAAAGACCTATCTGTCAGTGATCAAATTCTTGTCCCATCTCTACCCTTTCCCCAGTGGTTCACAAAATGGATCGTGTGCCCCTTAGGTTGAAGTGACCAGTTATTTGCTCTCCTGACTTTTTGAAAGAAAGAAAATTATGTTTTTGCCACTGAGTTAGCCAAATGAAACTCATCTCATTATCTTCCTCTGGGTCTGAAGTTGCTGTCTCTATAAGTGCCATCTCATTGTGCTTTGTATCAGTTAGTGCTGGAGAAATTTTGAATAGTTTATGTGTAAAACTTTTTAAATTTTGTATTATTTTGAAACTTTGCTTCTTTGGAGTTTGGGCACACTGGCCACCCTGTCTGGCTGTGAGAGCTCACTACAGTCTGGGTTGGCAGTGTGCTGATCTTTAAGTTTCTTTCCCTACCTAAGGCCCTATTTTTAGTGAGGTTTCTGTGAGGTGTGTTAGGTGCACATCTTGCAGTTTATTGGCTTAAAATGTACTCTCCTTTGGTGTGGTCCCTTAGGAGGCCAATTGGGAGAAAGAGAAACCAATAGTGCAACTGTTTTGACACTGAAAATTGAGCAAGTATTGTAAAGGTCAACTTGCCCCAGCTCATTTGTAGCTCAGTAGGACTTACTGCTACTGCTAGAGATAAGAAATAGTCATATTCTAGCCAAAACTTATGAGTCTGTGAGAAATAGAACAACAAACTTTGTGCGTCATCTTTTCTGTTTTTTGTGCATAAAAGCTTGCTTCTGCATCTGGTCGCTTGCTGTAGTGTCAGTCCTCACTTCGGTGGGGGCTGGCGCTGCAGCCAACTGGCCAGCTCAATAAATCCTTGCTTGCTGCTTAAGACCTAATTGGAGTCGGTGGTCTTATTCTCGTGAATGTTGATCCATAACATTTGGAGGCTCCAGCCAGATAAAACCTGGCTCGTCTCTCGCTGGATGGTCCAGGAAGATGCCCAGCGGGGGTGAGAGGGAACCCCTATCTAGGGGAGGAGGCTCTCCCGCATTCACCACCAGGCAAGCCATGAGGACTTATTGAAAACCCTACAGGAGGTAAGGACTGGAGGCGCCTGGGGTGAGATCTCACAGTGGAGAGTCAAGTGGAGAGCTGGACGCAGCACTACCTCCCAACTCCAGCCGGTGAGCAACAGACTAGTGTGACTTTCGGTTGCACAAGACTTGTTTGTCTGATCTTTGTTGTTTTGGTCTTTGTTGTCTTGGTGTTTGTTGTCAAAATGGGCCAGGGGTCATCTGCTTCTATGTGCTCCCCACTGCAATGTTTTCTTAAGAATTTTCAGGACTTCAAGAAGAGAGCTGGAGATTACGGATATGATGTGTATGCTTTTGATTTACACTAGGTCTTTGTTGAGGCCAGCATCACTCTGACTGGGGAAGGAAGAGAGCCGAAAACTGCTCTGGAGCGGGTGTAAGATGGGGTAGTGGTAGTAGGATTCCCTAGGTAGTGGTAGTAGGCTCTCAGCCTGCTGAGATGGAGGATCCCTAGTTTGGGGGCAGGGGGATGGTCAGAGAGATCAGAAAAATAAAGGAGGAGAAGGATTTGAACCTCAGGGGCTTAGAGTAAAGAAGGAAAAATGTTGGAGGGAGAGCAAGTAAGGACCGAGTAAATGGTTAATGCAGAAATGGAGGAGGGGGGCATCAGCAGAGAGAGGAGGAAGAGATAGTTTTTTGTTAATTTTTACTTATCTGACCCTCCTCAGACTCAAGGCTGCAAGCTGCTATTAAGCACAGTAAGTTTTTCTTTGTCTCATTTTGTTCTCTTTCACCCTTCCAATATTAAATTAGACCAATACAAGAAATGCTGGCTGTTTACTTTATAATCATTAAAGGATTGAGGTTTAAGAATAAGGAATTACTGAGTACAAGGTCTGAGGCATGGTTATGCATTTTTTAAAAATTTTTTAATTTTTTTACATTTTTTTAAATTACATAAAGCTTTACGAAGATTAGTACATATATCTCTTTTTTCCCCCTGCCATTCCCCCAACCTTCCCTACCCCCCAGTGTTTTGTGTCCATTGGTTCTGCTTAAATGCTCACACAAAAGTCCCTTGGCTGATCTGTTACCCCCCCCCCTGCCAACGTCCCTGTCCTTGTTGCTGTAATTTGAGTCTGTTTGATGTTGCTCTGCCTCTGCATCTATTTTTGTTCACCAGTTTACAATGGTTATTATTATCCATAGATGAGTGAGGACATGTGGTATTTTTCTTTCATTGACTGGCTTATTTCACTTAGCATTATGTTCTCCAGCTCCATCCATACTCCTGCAAATGCTAAGAACTCCTTCCTTTTTACAGCAGCATAGTAT
>PVJC01021148.1:0-28490 GCA_004026665.1 Murina feae | reverse complement strand
CCCCCCCCCCCCCCCCCCCGCGCTGCCCCAGTGCACGAATTTCATGCACCGGGCTCCTAGTATATAATAAAGAGCTAATATGCTAATTAGACTGAACAGCCAATGACCATCTGAACTCCTTCCAGACAACCATCTGGACGACCTTCCAGATGAAGCCTGGGCTACGAGGGCTGGCCAAGGCTGCGAGGGGCTGAGAGGGCCGGCCAACGCAGCTGGGGCTATGAGGGCCGAGCCCCTTGCACGAATTTCGTGCATTGGGCCTCTAGTATTGTATATTACGAAGAGACAGAAGGATTATGTCCTAAAGGTAGAATGCCTGAATTGGAGTCCTCTATCTGCCACACATAAGCAGATCTTGTCAACATGGAGACGTCTATTGGCATCTCTGAGTTTTTTATCTGCTAAAAATGATAGTCATAATTCCGATTTCTTCAAAATGATGCTGTTGTAAAGATAAATGAGCTAGTTCCACATCAAAAAGTTTCACAAAGTGCTATTCAAAATCAGAGATACAGTAATGAGCCTGGCCAGTGTTGTTCAGTGGTTGAGTATTGACCTATGAACCAGGCGGTCACATGCCCACATTGCAGGCTCAGTTCCTCTAGGGATTGTGCAGAAGGCAGCCAATCAATGATTCTCCCTCATCATTGATGCTTCTTTCTCCCTCTTCTTTCCTCTCCAAAATCAATAAAAAGAAAGAATAAAATATTTGTAAAAAAATGCAAAGTAATATTTTATTTTCTTTCACCCAAACTGGAGATTATATATATATATTTATTTTATTGAAACTTTGCTACGCAACTCAGATTTCAGATAACTATTTTTATTGTCTCATCTGGTTCTAAGAAGGCAATATTGTTTACAGGACAGCATGCATATGTCCATTCCATTAAGAATTTTAAGCAGCTCCTGAAATATGTATTAAGGGAGAGGGTGGGGAGAAGAAAACAGGAGGCAATGTGTTGTCACTTTACTAATAAAACATTTACTAAATACCTTTTGGCTAAAATATAGAGAAGGCTATTCTACCAAAATTTAGGATGACCATCTTGAAGAGCAGAAAATTTTTTAAATAAATGAAAAGAAGCGAAACTTGTAAGATGATCAAAGAAACGCTTCCAGGCTCCAGGAAAGTCTTTTCTCCATTCAGTTAAGAAGGATATACTCAGAGCTTGCTTAAAAGAGAATGAAGAGCTACTAAAACAGTAAGAATTGTTGATGTGAAAGATTATAAGAATGGTGTCAAGGGAATAAATCAGGAAAGGAAGATAAAGAGGTCTTAAGGGAGAGAGAAATTGAAAATGCTTACAGAAAGAGAGAAAGGTAATGAGCTAGGGAACTTCAGACATCCCTGAGGTTACAGGTTAAAGAAAGAGATATTTATGTCGGTGTCTCTCCCTGCTACCAGACTTTTATCTCTTTAAAGCAAGATGCCATGTCTTACTCATACTTGGGTCTCCCAGAGCAACTAGCTAAGTTCCTTGTTCACAGAAGGTATTGAGTTGAACTTCCATAAAAGTTACCTGCACTAAACCACCAGGCTATGAAACACAATGATAGAAACAAAACAAGACAAATCTCAATTAAGTGTGTATGTACTGGCTTATTTATTCATTCTACAAATCCTTAGTGAGCACCATGTGCTGGGAAGGCTCTGAGGAGACAGCAATGAATCATACGTGTTAGGATCCTCTTTTTCTTTACAAAAATATAACCCAGATCTTCCAAGTTTTGCATTAGGAAATTTTCTCGATAATCAGGAGATAGTTGGGTCACATGGCACTGCCTTTTTCCCTGGCTTTCCCTAGCTGTTGGGGTCTTTACATTTAAACTGACTGACACTGAGGCAACTATACTGGGGTGGGAGTGGGGGGTGGCTGGAGGGAGGTGCAGCTCCTCCTTTTGGCACCGCCCCTGCTTCCTGGAATGCAGCCAAAATTATTTATTTAAGATTGGGGATGACAAAAGGTAAATAAACCTAAATAATAGCATGCATTTGGATAATCTGGGTTGAAGTTATAGTTTGTCTCCAAAGCTCATGTGCTGGAGGGGAACAAAAAACTAAAAACCAAAGAGATCTTATTTATGTCTTTCCTTCTTGGCTCCATTTGCTACCATATGGTGGATCATGGGGTCATCTAGTCATCTTTAATAATCATTATTCAAGAGTATATTTTCAAACATTCTGACCTTTTGAGATCAAATCTCATTTTATATCTATTTTGGGCCCACTCATTCAGTAAAACTTCCCTGTGTGAAGACTAGCCTCTTTCCTTGACAATTATCGACAAGAAAGACCTAGTCCTTTAGACTGCTTAAGATGAACTCCTTCTGAATACATACACACATATGGTAACAGAATAGGTGAGAAAGCTAATTTATACCATGAGGGTACTATACTCCCTAGTTTCTTCTTTTATTCCTAATTAGGGAAATGGGTTCTGTATCTATTACAATGATCAGAACAACATAAAATAAAGTTTGTTAATTGTGCCCAGCTATCCTACCAAATTCCATATACATGTCATAGAGGGAGTAAACCCTTTATGTATACAAGTTCAAAATTTTAATCTTCAACACTTTGGTTCAAAGAACTCTGTGATGGAAAGGAGGTTGTGAGGAAAAGACAGGAGGAAGAGAAGCTACTCTTTTCAAATGTCTCCTACGTGCTAGTATAGTTCTAGCAATACACAAATATCTCATTGGGTCTTCACAACAATCCTATGAATTCAGCTCATTTAACAGATGTGGAAACAACATGAAGGATCTAAGTGAGGAAGTCTGCTCATGTTTAGCTTTATACCATAATATTTGTGCTGAATTAGATTGAACTCAACTTAATGTAGTTAATAGATATTTACTGTGAATTTACTATGTACAAGTATTACAATATATCATAGAGGAAACAAATTACTTCCATTCTAGTAATGGAGAAAAAAACACTTCACTAATGAGGAGGTCATTCGTATCCACTGAAATATTTTCAGATGACTACAGTAGAGGTGAAGGCAACCATCCAGTGGTTTAAAAAGTGAATATCTATGAGAAAACAGGGGTAATAAACATGTAATAGTATATTCCCTGAACATGTTGGTTCAGGTTAAAAATTCTCAAGCTCTTTTAAAAACTGAATTTGCTCAGTTATATTGAGTTATTCATTCAGAGACAGCCTGAGGCCTGGGATGTTAATTAGAACCATTTGCAGCAGATCCAAATCTAGTACAGATCTCCACTTTAAAAGGCAGGGGGGAGAGGGGGAGGGGAACAGCCTCCTGTTTCCAGAAAATAATTATTTCAGAAAGATCAAAAAGAAAAGGCAATTATGAAAGGGAGCTTCATCAGAAGGTAGAAAAAGAATGAACAGAAAGAGGATGACTGCTCTAAGAAGTAATAAAAGTGTCATTTGTCAATATGCTGTTCTGCGTAAATATATGGACTTGAACATTAATAAGATCTGGATTTGGATCCCGATTCCCTTGAAGAAAGCTATTTTACATCTTTGAGCCTCAGGTTTCTCATCTGTAAAATGAGGAAAAATAATACTACTACTTACTTTTGTATGGTGATTGTAATGGTTAAATAAGATAATACAAATAAAATGTCATTGGGAATTGAGAGCTCTTAGTAAGTGGTTGCTATTATGATTATTAAGTTATTTAAGGAGACTGTGTCCTTGAATTTAGTGAATAGTTGGTAACCCACTAGTGCCATATTAATTCGATGAAATGCTAAACAATCTTTAAAATATATTTTACAACACTGGTTCATGGTTGCATTTTGAGAGTTTGTAGGGCAAGTTTTTGAACATCACAGTAATACAAAGAGTGGAAGTGCACTCTCTGGGATTAGTAGACATAAGTTGGGGATGCTCGATATTCTAGAATTCTTAGGAAGGTTCTGCATATAAAAGAATGCATGCCCATGCTTCTTACATGACTTTTAATGTCCCCCTAGAATTCATGTGGTTTTACTTACATGAATGTCTAGAAAAACCTGTGTGAAATTATCTGAACCTAGACCTCAACTCCATTTTACTTAAAACATAATTTTTTCATGGTTTTAATATGAATTTCCTAGGAATGCAGTTATTATATAAATGGAGAAAATAATTTTGTTTTGCTTCAATTTTTACTTAAAGTACTTCACCATTTTGGTAAAATCATTGACTCAGGACAATGTCACTTCTATGACAAATTAACACATCTGTAAATCAGTCTGCTTCTGTAGACCTGGTATTTCCATTAAAGCCACAAGCATCTCACTTGTCATGCCTGAGCATTTCATATGTTATTTCATTATAAATTGCTTTGCTTTCAATGGCCTGTATACTATAGCTAAGGCATTACATTGCTTTTCATATTAGGATGGTAAAGAAACAACTACAAAATATGTGCTATAAAGGGGAGCGTTGGTTCTGATGGCATTGAGAACCATGCACTAGAATTATGTTTAACGTCATGAAAATATATTAACAATATAAGGTCCAGTGGAAAAAGTAAATTTCAAGCATTACCTATTGATCTCATTTTTTTTAAATAAACAAGCAAAGACCTCAGGATCTTACCCCCCACCCCCGCATAATATCTTATGGGATCACAATAACCCAACTGAAGAGGCCTCTTTTTAAGTGTTGTATAGTTCTATAGCTTTTAATTAAAAAATTTGTGTTTTATTTCAGTTGGAGAATTATAAAATGTATTATTTGAGTGCCCAGAAATCAGATGAGAAATGAAATACAGATCTTTATCTTGGCTTTATTATTTAGACAAGTCATTTTATTTTTAATTGCCTATTTCTTTATCTGAAAAACCTGAGGTTTAAGATACATTATCATTAACAAAAGACTTACAGCTCTCTGGTTCTATGATTTTAAAGACTTTGCTCAGGTCATGCTTCCCAAGTATGCTTCACAGAGCACTGATATGATAGGTCATTTACGGGTATTAAGAAAATAGGGTTCTGTGGTTAACATAGCTGAGAAAAAAAACTGGGTTAAGTGAAGTTAAACATGTTCCTTTGGGTAAGACATTTCAATTTCCTTGGTAAGTTTGAGTACTGTGAGTTTTTAAGAGAAGTACAGTGGGTAGCAATTCCTGTATACATTGGACCACAGAATCTCTCCTCTTCCTACACCTGAAAATCTCAAAAGTAGCTTTCTGCATATCCAGTAGCAGGTGTTGGGACATACTAATTTAAGATGTTGTACATTGAAGATAATGTTTTAGAAAACATTTATTTCCAAAGGGCTCAATCCCCATGGCTAATTTTCAAGCATTCTAACAAGCAATAGTTCTGTGTAGTGATTCCCTTAAATCACATCATATGGTGGGATCCAACCTGAAAGTTCAGGTTGACAGAAAGAAGGAACTGAAAAGGTTAATAAAAGAACACAAATTAAAATGTGTAATGAGCGTGAGTCATTTTAGAACTAAAAAGTAAAAGAGAGATTCTCTTCACATCAAAAGATTGCTCCATTTTAAAAATTCTGTACAGAAGGACTATGTGTGGTTGGTCTAGTCAATTAAAGTAGTTAAATCTGAAAGGTATTTTCATTTTTGCTTGCCTGTATTTTTTCAATTCAAATTTATTAATAAAGGGCTGTCAGAACAACAACAACAAACTATATGACTTTCAAGGAAATGATAGTTACCCTGTGATTTACAGGGTATATGACAAAAACCAACTTTTGCCAGGTCTAGATTCTGTGAGTGAATTCTGAACCATCAGTGTCCTGCAAAATGCTTCCACCATGCACCATTCCTATTTCCCTAGAAAAACAGCAGTACAGATACAGAAGGAGCGTAATATTACATATGGAAAATAAGTAGGAAATTAGATGATTTAAAATATTAGACATATTGTGTTTTCTCAATTATTTGGAGGGATGACATCACCAGTATAGATGTGCTAAATTTTTTAAAAAATAGAATATAATTCTAGAAAGAACACAAATAACATTATTTCTGTTGTAGAAAAGAGCATACTATCTTTAACTAATGATTAAAGATCAGCTGGTAAAAGTTCACCAAATTTTTTGTGTGGGTGTATCAGCAGATGGTATTAGTTAAAAAAAAAAAAACCCTGAATGTTTGACATTTAAAGAGTTATTTTAGACTATATAAATCTCACATTTCAAAATGTAAATTATTTAATGAGTGGAATTATCTGTTGAAAATTTTTAACATCTAGTTTATTTGCCCTGCCATACAGTATATTTCCGGGCCAGTTCCCTACACAAGTAGGCTTATGAAAACTAATTTTAATAACATAACAAATAAAACTTAATCCATCATCAAAATAAAAACTAAACAGTCAAATACTGGGTTCAAAAACAAAGTTAAGCTTAACAAACATATAAAGCTCTTAAGGGCATAACCAATACTGGAGTCTATAGTTTACCAAACAGTTATTAAGTTTTTACATGCACAAGTCTTTGAGCTAGATTTCTGGAGCAAAAACTGTTATCACTCTATTCCAGGGTCCAAATTCAGTATCATTTATTGTGAGTCAACACAATATTATGTGTCTCCTGATGGTAGATAACATTTCATGTAGAATGTACCTGTGATGTATTCTAGCCAAAAATGTTTAATTTAAATCCAACAAATCTTTGGATATAACATCCAGGGAACATAAAACCAAATGATAACACAAGGAAACAATTAAATAAACCAGAAAGTGTGACATTCTCTAGAACAATTGTTCTGGTTTCTTTAGCAAGTCATGGTCATTAAAAAGTACAGTGCTAGCCTGGCTGGTATGGCTCAGAGGTTGAGCATCGACCCGTGAATCAAGAGGTCGCTGGTTTGATTCCTGGTCAGGACACATTCCTGGGTTGCAGGCTCAATCCCCACTAGGGAGTGTGCAGAAGGCAGCCAATGGATGATGTTTCTTTCTCACCTATGTTTCTGTCTCTCTATTCTTCTCCCTTCCTCTCTCTAGAAATTAATAAAAACATATTTTTTAAAACAGTTATAGTGCTAGATGAAGAGAGACCTAGCCATATTAACTGCATGCAACGTGTGGTCCTGGATAGAGACTGGATCAGATAAACCAGTTTTAAAGGATATTTTTGTGTCATTAAGGAATTTTAAAAACTATATTCTGCATTAGGTAAAACAAACATTTACAAAAATAGATAGGCGGACCTCATCAACTGATAAAAGTAAGTTACAAAACAGCATATATGGTATGAGTTAATTTTCTTTAAAAAAAAAAAAGAGAATCAGAAAGATTACACCACTAGGTGTTAAATATAGTGGATACATAATGCTTTTATTTTTGCTTGCTTGTAGTTTTTATAATGTGAATTCATAAATAAAAGACTATTAGGAACAAAACATATGGCCTTCAAGGCAATGACAGTTTCCCTGTGACTTACCAGGCTGTATAAGTATTAGCAAGGGTATATGACAAAACTCAAATTTTTCGAGGTCTTGATTCTACGAGTAAATGCTGAACTTCCAGTCTCCTGTGAAATTCTTCCACCCAATGCCACTCCTATCCCCCCATTCCTCTATCAGTTACATATTCTGGGATCTTCCACAAGTTAAGAGTAAACTCTTCTCCTTGTCTCCTAAAGACAAAGAAAAAGACTTCAGCTTCTTTCCATTGGAACTCTTTCTTGGGCCTCAGGAAGGAGGAATGGCGGGCTAGAGCTTGACATTTACTAAAGCACAGTTTACCAAAGCATAGGTTGCTGGGTCTCAAGTGCAATTCTGGCATGCACATTTCCCCCACACCCCTGATGGAGTACACTGTGTGTCTAGCTCCAATATGTTAGCTGGATATGCAATATGTTAGCAGAATCTCCTTAGTGCTTCCCACCATGAGGACATGGCCTACCATCCTCTCTCTGTTTCACCTGTAGCTGCCTGTCCACCATTCTCTCTCCTGCTGTTCAAGCTCCTCATATACGACAGGGTAAGTCAGCCAACAGCCCCCTTCATTTCTGTGGGAAAGAATCCCTCACTTTGGCCTCAGCCCAATAGTGTAGCTAGTTCAATAGTCTCTTCAGTTTGTATAGAACTTATTTTAGAGCCTATATACTAAATGTCCTTTGTTGAGGAAAACCCCATAAATATATACTTTGTTTCTGAAAGAAACAAAGAAATGCTTCAAACAGAAAATTTAGAGCAGATAAAATAATAATTTCTTCAATACTTTATGAAAATCATGCCTTCAAAATAACATACCAGGTAGTGAAATCTTGATTAAATGTACTGTGTTTTCCCACCTCTTTGCTTCTTTAGGCATTCCTGCTTCTCTATTGAATGTTCTAATATTTTAATTAAAAAGCATACAATAAAAATAAAAACAAAAAATCCAAATGTTGAACATCAATATTTTTGCGAATTTGGAGTTTCATGGAAATTTCTTATCTGAAAAGTCATCCCCATAGCAACTAACTATAACTCTACTATCAGATTTGCATATCAATGTCAGGCCTAAGATAATGTAATTTATCTTTCTATGATTTCATTCTCCAGCTCATCCTTGCTGCACAGATTTACAGGTAACTCTGAAAAACAAGAACCAGTAAAACACGCCCTAACCAGTTTGGCTTAGTGGATATAGCATCGGCCTGCAGACTCAAGGGTCCCAGGTTCTATTCCGGTCAAGGGCATGTACCTTGGTTGTGGGCACATCCCCAGTGGGGGGTGTGCAGGAGGCTGATCGATGTTTCTCTCTCATCGATGTTTCTAACTCTCTATCCCTGTCCCTTCCTCTCTGTAAAAAATCAATAAAATATATTTTAAAAAAAGAACCAGTAAAACAAAAGCATATCCTTTGTCAATGCTTTTAGCATAACATGGTGACATTTGGTATTTTTGGTAAAGTAGTTATGTGTGCCAACCCGTGCATTAACATATAATCTTCTCTCTACCAAAAGAATTGGTCAGGTAAAAATATTAATTTAGTTGATCAGACAATTATAAATCCTGCACTGTAAAGGAAGGAAGAAAAAAGTAAGGTAGGTAGGAGGTTGATTCTGGGGAGCTGATTAGGTTGTGCCACCAGAAAACAAGGCATTGTAGCTGATAAAGAAGAAATTCATTAGAGGAAGAGAGCCAAAGGAGACGCACTTCTTTGGACCATTTATTTGCCTTATTGTAATACTGTAACCTAATTACAAAACCTAGAGTAAGATAGAACATTTTTTGTTATTTCTTATTTCTCATAATGTTTACACTTGCTTATTATGTTCATCTTTAAGTTGGTTAGCGTATGTAATACCCTGTTTTCCCCCTCTGTGTGTTTGATAGATCAGGAAGCTGTGAAAAGAAAATCCTGGCACATTGCCATTGGTAGCAAAACTATTTAGTGATATAACTGGTCGTTGAAAACATCATTTCTGCCTCCCCATCTGGTATGTACACATCGGTGTATTTATACAATTTTATAGGCTATGGTTACCTGGAGATTTTTGTAAAGAGATTACTTGAAACAAATACATGCTTTGAATATTTTCTACTTGTGGCAATGTAATTTCCTCATGTCATTGAATTTTGTTTCTATGATTTTTACTTCTGATAAAATCTTACAGAAGAAAGCACAGCAGCTTCTCTTTTAAGGTATCTTTGAAACATTTATAATATTAATATAAATCAGCACAAACCTGTATAGTATACTTATTAATTTAGACAAGAAACATTGTTTACTACTATCAGACTTAACATTTAGTTTTTAATTTGTTTTCATGACAACTCTCCAATTACGTGTTATACTTATGTTTCAGATGGAGTGAAACAATTTGCCTGGGGTCACATAGTAAATGGGTAATAAGTGGCAAAGCCAGAATTTGTATCGAGATCTATCTTTCTTCCAAAGCATAGGATTTCTACTACACCAGAGTCCCTTCTCTCAAAGGGCTGTGGGTACTCAGGTGGGGAGGAAGATATATCTGATGAGGAGGGGATGACAGCAAGGGTTCATGAAAGAAGGAGCATTGCAGCTAGTGCTTGAAGGTACTTGTTTTGATCATGTAGGAATGGCAGGTTGAGAAGTAGAAACCAAAAACAATGTGAACAAAGTTACAGAGAGGGAAAGGCAGCACCTGAAAAGAACAAGTTAGGATGGAACCTAGGATGAATGAAAAACAAATGTGCTAAGTTTAGCAAGAGGTTTGAGGTTATAAAGATCCTTGACAGCGGTTCTCAACCTGTGGGTCACGACCCCTTTGGCGGTGAAGGACCCTTTCCCAGGGGTCGCCTAAGACCATCCTGCATATCAGATAGTTACATTACGATTCATAACAGTAGCAACATTACAGTTAGGAAGTAGCAACGAAAATAATTTTATGGTTGGGTCACAACATGAGGAACTGTATTTAAAGGGTTGAGAAACAAAAGGCAGCAAGAGCCTTTCCTAACTACCATTGGCCTAGAAGAGGTAAGAATACTACAGACATACTCCTAAAATTTCAACGGTATCTGAATTAGGAGGATAACTCTCTTCTTAAGAGGAGCCCCTCCCCCTTTAATTTATAAAGAGTAAGGAAACCCTTCCACTCAACAACTCAGAATTTAAATGAAGATGGTGTCTGGGATATAAAAAACAAGCTCTACTGACCTTTCATTAAGATAGATAGATAGACAGACAGACACCATGAAAGTTTTATTGAGAGTGTCTTGCTTTAATTTAGATAAACAGAATTATAAGTTTGCTTTGCTAGGGTAAAACTTTTAGTTATGAAACTCAACCCAATGGCTTACCTCTATTTCTTTAGACTCACTAGCATCTGATGAAGTGCTGGATTGCATCCAGGCCGCCCCTACATGGAGGCTGCCCACTAGTTCATGGTGGCAGTATGTTTAACTAAAACACTACTTTCAGTTTCCCTTTCAATTGTTTGTGTCCTGTCATTAAGTATTGGCCAATGAAATCTAAAAGCAAATATTTTTTACATGGGTCTTCCAGAAAATTGCTTAGTGGTAGTGGTAATTTTTCTCCTGCCAGGAAAGTAGATGTGATAGCTGGAATCTAATGGCCAAAATATCTCTGTTAACCTCTTTGGTGTGTTTGAACAGAATAGAAAGAGCACTTATCCTTGCAGATAGATTAGAAAAAGTTCCTCCTCTTGGTAGATGCAATACATCACACAATACAAACCCCACTCACTTCTTGATGTGGTGCCTTTGCAGTAAAGAAACTGCAGAACTATATGAGGTGGCCCTGACAGCCACACTGGACTATGAGGAAGGAGAGGAAGCCATGTTCTAAAGATAGCAAAACTAAAGAGAAAAGGAGATGGTTCCCTCCTGACCATGAATGTGCCATACCGGCCCTAACTGGACTACTTCCAGACTTCTTTTGTGCGCGAGAGAGAAAAAAATATTGTTTGTCGCTTCTGATTTCTTTAACTAGCAGCTAATTGCTAGTAAATTAAGAACACATGGCATATTTTGAGACGTGCTACTATTAATTATTAAATATACATTCCTTGAGCATTACATATCAGATACTCTATATATGCCAGGCATAAAGACAGAGCTTACAACCTAGGATGTGAGAGACAGATGTGTACTTACACAGATCATTATAGTATACTGTGATATGGTGGTTCAGTCTGCATATTGCACAAAGACCTGTGGCCAACAGCTGAGTGGAGGCTGTGCTTTGACAGACTGCATTCACTTAGAGGGGGAAACTTCTAGTTCATCTCCATAAAAGGGATGCTCCATTTTAAAGACTGAGATTCAACCAATAATTATGCCTTATTTTTGTTTAGTTGTTTCCAAACTTATTTAAGCAGCAGTTAGCTTTCTTTGAAAGAACTCTCATCTGCCCTAGCTGGTTTGGCTTAGTGGATAGAGTGCTGGCCTGCAGACTGAAGGGTCCTGGGTTTGATACAGTCAAGGGCACATGCTTGGGTTGTGGGCTCCATCCCCAGTAGAAGGCATGCAGGAGGCAGCCAATCAATGATTCTCTGTCATCATTTATGTTTCTCTCTCTCCTTCTCCCTTCCTCTCTGAAATCAACAAAAATATATTTTAAAAAAGAAAGAAAAAAGAAAGAACTCTCACCTGGAAACGTAATGTATTAGTCCGGATGTTTTGGCTTTAGTGATCTAACTCAAATTAATCTAAATGTAGAAGAGAATTTACTAGTTAATTTACTGATACTTATTATAATAGAAGTGGGCACAGTGTGCTAAGGAAATACACACTAGGGCTTTTAGGGAAGGCTTCACAAAGGAAGTGATACTTAAGCTAAATCTTAAAGAATGATTTCAAGAGGAGGACAGAATGGGCAACAGCATACCATGCTGGGGAAAGAGCATGTGGAAAGATATCTAAGAGGACATGTTCTGTTTCAGAAATGGGAAGTAGAGAGAAAGGCTGATGGTTAACTGGCTGCAAGTCGTGGTGGTAAGAAAGGCAATTAGTAAGGGACACTCATGCTTATAAAATTAGTTTTAGTTTTTAAATTATTGGAAGTCCTTGAAAGCTTTTAAAGAGCAGGATAATATGAACAGAACATGTTTTAGAAAGATATTGGGATTATACTTTGTAGGGAAATGTTAATTTAAAAATGCAAGAGCTCAGGCTGACTTAAGACAGAAGTACATTGAAATGGAGAGAATCAATTAATGAAAATATTTAGTAAGTCAAATAGGTAGATTATGGTGGGGATGGTAGAGAAAAGTTAAGGATGATTCCTAGGATTCTACATTGAGTGGTCGTTTATATGACTGCATGACCATTAGCACAGAATTTTTAATGAGAGAGGGTCACATAAGGTCAGGAATAGATTGGGGAGGAAAGACAATCAGCTCAATTTCCTTGAAACAGGTGCAGACTGTCTAGGTGAAGATACCCAGGAGGAAATTGACAATATAGATCTGAATGTGTGGCAAGAACTGAATTGAAGGTGTAGATTTGGGAGATATAAGCAAGCATACCTTGAAGATACTGTGAATTTAGTTCCAGAACACTTCAATAAAGTATCGCAATAAAGTAAGTTGTAATCTTCTTGCTGGTGGAGGATCTTTCCTTCAATTTGTAAAAAAATACATCTGCGAGGTGCAAAAGAGCAGAGCACAATCAAATGAGGTATGCCTACAGTTAAAATGTGTATATCTGACCATCTAAGACTCAAAGATTGTGTTTGGGACCAATATGAAAAACACATGAGAGTCTCAAAAAGGCGAAGAGGTCTATTATGGCCTCCATGCCGCCAAATATCTTCCCACTGAGCAGTCAGAGTCTGAAATTGCCATTGTTGTGATTTATTCCTTTAGGTTATGGGTTGTATCTCTAAGTAATTGCCTCTTAAAAATACCTTCGGGAGAAATTAAATAGACAACAGGATAGTTTAATGAAGAGAACAACTGAGCTAGGTATCCAGAGATCAATTTCTAACAGTGACTTAGCCATCGACTGCCTGGATGATGTTCAGCAAGTCACTCTGTCTTGGGTTCCTCATGTGGAAAACAAGGAAGTAAGAACAGGCGACCTTCAATATTTAGTAGACTGCAATATTATGTCCTACTGGAGTTCAGTTCAGGGATTTTCGAATTTATTTAGCAGCAGTTAGCCTTCTTTGAAAGAACTTTCATGCAGAAACACAATGTATCAGGCTGTTTTGGTTTCTGGGGTCTAACTCAAGTCTGATTAGATGGTGAAGAGAATTTACTATGTGAAAAGGTGTAGCTAGACCCCATGATGACTGGAACATGAGACCGGTGCATTACCAGGACTTGCTCTCTACGCTTCTCACTTATGTGTGATAGCTTCCTTCTATACAAGGCAGTATGTGGCCACTGGCCACTCTCAACACTTCCTTTTTCCTTCCTCCTTGTCTCAGACTACCACTTTCCCCCTTTCTTCCCTGAAAACACTCTGGAGAAGAACTTTCCTTGCTGTGACTTGAGGCATATTGCCAATGCTGCAGCCAAGAAACTGGGGGACTCTCTTGAGCTATAGTGGGCACTAGAATCACGTTGATAGTTAGGCAGAAATAGTTTCCCCAATGAAAAGGAGCATTGTTCACAGAAAAAGGAAAATTACCAGGCAGACGATGGTCAATATCTAAAACATAAAACAGAGGCTTTTCCACCTATATGGTCCCCTCTGTGCAAACTAGATGGTTTCTGAAGCATACCTTTGAAATCACCATGAGGACCCTTGGGTTATAGCATTAAAATAATTGATTTTACTGAATGGATAGGATGCCAGATGCCTGCAAGCCCTTGACAAATTGAAGCGCCAGATAGTTATTCATGGTGGTGTGTAAACCTAGAAGAAAAATTCTGGAATAAGGGAAGTACTAGAAAGAATGGTACTGATGCTGGTGGAGTTGGGGTGGGGATTCTGAATATTCAGGGAGCAAGAGACTTGAGACAGTGCAGAAAGAGTAGGCAGGAGGGCACTAAGATGAAGTTGGCCTACTTAGTCATTTTATCTAGGACTAACATATCATATGGCACACTATTAATAATGTTGGAAAAGTGTTCATATTTGGCTATGATAGTGAGATGGCCCTTGATGTCACTCTCAGTCATTCTAGGGAAAGGAACAACAGGGAAATTTATGGAAAGAGAGTTTATGGACCTGGAAAGGAACAGAGGCAATGAGTAAAGCCACCTTTCTTGGATAAATATACTTATGGTAAATGGGACCTCGAAAAATATTAGAAATAAAGTAATGGGGATATAGGGAGAAAGAGGAAGAGGAATAATATGATGAGAAGTTAGAGAGGAGTTTAGTTCAGTAAAAGGTAGAATATAGTTTGGAAGCCTTGTCAGGAAATTTGGGATGTAAAAATTCAAGATCATTTTGATTAGTGCTTGTTTAAAAGTTGTACTAGTGAATATCATATAAATTACATTTATTTTACTAATTATACCTTACTGAATAATTTAAATGTGACACTTTTCTTGAAAAGCTATGTAGCTATTAATATAAAAGTGTATATTGAAAGCAATAAAATAACATTTGATTATCAAATAGTAATAATGTTCTTAAAAGTTTTTTAAATCTTTGCTTTTTGAGCAAGTTTTTCAAAGGAATTTCAGAAAACAGACAAAGGAACATAATTTTAAGCAATCTAAAAGATGCAGTTACCTGTGCTACCAACAGAAATAACATGGAGAGATCAGATTTACTCAGATCAAATATTAAGTGCAAATTTGGAAAATGCACAGGTCGCTAGAACGTGAAGTACTTTTTAAAAAAAATTCAGAAGGAATCAACCAGTTCTGTAATAATACAAACAAATATAAGTGTTGTTTCAGAACGAATTGTACCTACACAGCAGGGCTATTAAACCAATTTGGTCAAAAAGGTCTTACTTAAGCCAGAAGTTTTCACTTGGATACATCATTTCTTTAAAGAGATAGCTTCTTATTTTTAATCTTAAAAATTGCAATATCTGACACAAAAAATTCCTATGAAATATGAAAAGCAAATGTTGATCTTCTATAAAGCTGCTTTTATAAAAAAATAGTTTAAGTGCTACTCTTTTATTGGACTATCTTTTGAATCGAGTCTTAGGAGAAAGGTTTTGTTTTTACATCAGTGAATATTTAATTTCTCAGCATTTGCACAGAACCAAAAAATATTTGAAAATTATTATTTCTCTAATCTCAATCTCATTGCAAATGTGATATATTTATAATATATAAAAGTATTTCTTTCCTTTTGTTTTTAGTGAGTCAATTCATTTGCTATGTGTTGCAGAGAACATCCTTGAGAGTAGAGATTAGTTAAGTTTAATCTACACTCAATTGACCTTTTTATAATAAAACCTTCTATTCTTAACTCTGAATGTCACAATTACAATTATTCAATGGATCGTGATTCATTTAGTATTTAAAACTTAAAGGTCAACAATGAACATCCCTCTATAAACCTAAACTTCTGGACCAGTAAGCCTCACCATTTATTAGTTCTTAACACCCACAAAGGCCCTCCCCTCTTTCCTCACCACAGCCATCACTGCTGTACAAGTGGCAGGTATCATGTGGCATGCCAGTGCCATCAGTCTTATCTTCCTGGGCATTGTTGTTAACTATTAATTTTGTGTTACTTTTCATACTTGCATCTCGAGTTTGTCCTGAGAATTTCCTGTTTGTGTGTCTGCTTCCCCTATGGCTGTGAGCTCCTTAAGAATAGGGACTACATATCCTTATCTTTGTATCTCTGATGCTAAATATAATGCATGTCTGGTACATAATACCCCCTCCACAGATGTTTGTTTTTTTGTATATGAATGATGAGCTAGGAATCTATATAGTTATAGGTATTCGAAGAAGCTTAAATCTGAGAATATCCCATCATCCGATGCATATTTTCCAGGTTTATTTCCCTCTTTTCTTCAACATCTGGTAGCATTTCTCCTTGGGAAAGGGTGTTTGTGTGCCAAGGAGAAATGCTGTGGCAAGATGCCATTGAGACAGGTTTACTACTCTGGGTTCCTGAAGTGACTTGTTTGGCTTTGTTGCTTACAAAGCAGAAGATAATTATTCATTATATGTCAGCCCAGACTTAAAATAGTTGGGAAGGAACAAGTGGGGACTTCTTCCAGGATTAAAACCATTTTGATGCCTATTACACAGTATGGGGGTGGTGTTGCTAGGAAGAGAAATGGAAACAACACAGGTGGAAAACAAAACAGCCTGAGGTCTTCTATGCCCTTAAGGGGCTTCGCCACTCATTCACTCACACTTCCTGGTAACAAAGATGAAAGTGGTGCAACTGTTCTTCTGCAGTGGTGAACTCTTTTAATAGATGACCAGTTCTGTATAAATGATGATTTGCATTTTTAACGCACCATTTTCCCCAGGAGGTGAAAACGTTTTGCATTCTATAACAGGGTCTAAGATTAATTGCAACCCTACACAACGTGCTTAGTGTGCTAAACAACAGCCCTGTAGGAAAAACAGCACTGAACACTGCTAATACACCCGTGACCTGGAGCATGCATTGAGAAAGAGATGGCAAAATTGCAACAGCAGTATTCTTTCTGCCTCTAGAGCTGGTATGATTTGGTTTTGGACTGCTGGTGGTAACAGCTGAATGGAGCTGACCCGCAAAAACAAAATTAAACCCCAGGAACTAAAATGTCAAGGTCATATTCATCCAGTAAACATTAATATTTCTATTTTACATTTTGATGTTTTCATTCTGCTGCCAAAGAAACGTGATTGTATCGCGAGAAGGGAGAATTAGAATACATACAGGACGGGATTACCACAGTCACAGGCTCTTTTATTTATATTTCGATGTGCCGCCTATGGATATAACATGTAAAAAAAACAAACCAAAACAAAACACCCACAACGATGTCAGAAAACATCTCCTTCGGTCACTTCCCCTCACCTGGCATCTCAGCCACCCAGGCCAGCGCTCAGCTTTGCTGTCAGCCTCTGGCGGGCGGGCGAGCGAGCAGTAAACAGCGCCGAGTCCACGCGTGAACACGGGGGGGAGGCGGTTCCCCAGTCTCTCCACCCCACCCCCCACCATGCATTTGTGGGTGTGGGTTTCTGATACTCTACCAGCCTTTCCAGCTCTGCTCGACACTCAATCCAAGAAAAGAGACTAAGAAAAAAAACAGCAAGAGCAAAGGAGAAAACAGGCGAGAGCCCTGGCCGCGGCGCGCGCACGCGCACGCGCACCGGCCTCGGGAGGCGGGGCCCCGGCCGGGCAGGGGAGCCCCGCCCCCTTCCCTCGCCCCACCCCGCGGCTCCGGGGAGTGACGGACTCCCGCCAGCCCCTCCACGTCAATCAACCCTTCTTCTCGCACTCTCTGCACCTTGTTATTAATCTCAATACCGACATCGCGCGGACGCCTCTCCCCCGGCCCCGGGGGCGTTGAACGTGTGTGAGCGAGAGCGCAGGCACCGGACGCCGGCGTTTCCGAGTGGCAGCCTCGGCCCCGGCAGCAGCGAGCGCAACAGCAACCTCCGCAGCGGCGGCAGCCCCGGCGCCAGGAGGCCAAGGCCAAGGCCGGGCTTCGCGCGGCTCTCGCAGTAGTCGCCGCGGCTGCGGGGCGCAGCGTCCTCCGGCGGGGGCCTTCTCGGCGGCGGCGGCCGCGGGACCTCTCCTGCGGTCCGGGGTCACCGTCCCCGAAGCCGGGCAGCGCGGCCCTCGACCCCTTCCTTCCCCGCCCCTGCCCGTCTCCTCGCTTCCTTCAGCCCCCCTCCTCCCCGCCGCCTCTGCCGTTCCTCCGGCGGCCCGGCCCGGCCCGCCCGCCCCGCGTCCCCTCCGGCCGGTGCCTCTCCCCCCCGGCGGGCTGCCTGCATGTCTTTGCTGCCCTCAGCCCCGCCGCCACCGCCGCCACCGCCTCCCCCGCCGCCGCAGCACCAGCACCAGTCGCCCCGCCGCCGCCGCCGTCGCCGCCGCCCGGACCCCGGCGCGCTGAATGCAGGTGAGGAGGGGGCGCCGGACCCCCGGGTCCCCCACCCCAGGCCCCGAGCCCCGCGCGCTCGGCCCGGGCCCCGAGGGCCGCGCAGCTTCCCTTCGGGGCGGGCGGGAGCGAGGCCCGCCCGTGGGTGTCTGTGTTTGCGTCTGCGGCCGCCGCTCGGGGAGCAGCTCAGCGGGGGCCTGTGCGCGCGCGCGCGCGTGTGAGTTTCCCCGGCCGCGGGGAAATGGCTGCTGTTGCTCCTCCTGGGCCCGAGGCGGGGAAGGAGGGCGAGTGTTTCTGCGCCTCCGAGTAGGCTCCCGAGCGTTGGCAAGAGGAGACGCGTCCCCGGGGAGATGAGGTGGGGGAAAGGCTCCTGTGGGTGTGGGTGCGCGTTGGGACTTGGGCGGGCGGGTGGCAGCCCGAGGAGCCGGCGGGAGTGGGTGTGTGTCGGGCTGACCGGGTCTGTCAAAGGTTCCGTGTGTGTGTGTGTGTGTGTGTGTGTGTGTGTTGGGGGGGGCGGGGAACAGGCGCTCAGGGCCCGGGGGGTCGGGGAGTGCGTGAGTCTGGGACCCTCGAGTGGCGGGTCCCTCCCCCTTGGGGGCCCGGGCCTGGGAGCCGGGCCGGATGGCCGAGTGAGTGTGCGGCCCACCGACAGCGGCGGGGCCGGGGCCGGGGCCGCGCCTCTCATCCTCGCGGCCGCGGCAGGAAGCGTCCTGGCCTGCGGCGCGGCCTAACCGCCTCGGCGCCCGCCGGCCTCCCGCCCGCCCCCCGGGACTCCGGGCCCCGCGGGCCAGCGGCGCGGTCTCGGGCCGGGGCAGGTGGGGGTCCGCGGCGGCACGCACTGCCTGTGGGGCGGCGACGGCGTCGTCTGGCCTCGGAGCTGCAGGCTCTCTCCCTGGCCGGCGGCGGGGCCCGGGGGAGCGGGAATCAAAGCGGCCGCCTCGGGAATACGCGGCGCCGAGGTCCCTTCCGCGGTGCCGGGGGCACTGAGTCCCTGTTTTCGTCGCAGAGACTCATGGTTGATACAACATGTGTGCACGCTTCTAAGAGAAGCCTTTCCTCGGAGGGGCGAGGGAAGAGATGGAAGCTTCCTGTGGCTTGGCGAGATGGGGTGGATGTTGTGCGTTGGAAATTGTTTTCTCCTGCCTCCTAGGGGGAACGGCGGGTACGCGCCGAGCCGAGGCGGCCTGGGAGGCAGAGGGAGTTAGGGAGCTGTCATCCTCACCGCCGCCGCCGGCTCAGCTCGGGCCCTTTAGATGGATTTGTGTCCTGGCGGTTGAGCCGAGCAGTTTGTGCACGTTGGGAGCATATCCTACCTTTCAGGAGGCGCTGCCTTATCACCTCTAGGTGTCTACATTGCCAGTCAAGATAGTTGTGCATAAACACACTTCCCCTCGCAGTCACCAAAACCTGGATTAAGCCTCTGTTGTTAGAGTGTACTCTTGAAAAGCTGTTTTGAGAGTAGTGTAAGTAAAATGCACCTCTAAAGAGAGATCTGCCAGTAGATGCACAATGCATTTCAGATGTAAGTATAAATGGTATTTGGATAATTATTTGCTGGTTTACTTTACTCCACCATCTTGCCATTTGTATCCAGTTAGCTCATCTAGCTAAAATCCTCTAGCTCCCTGTAGGCTTGCTCTGTATAACGGCCAGAGATGGGTCCTTTCTGACCTGGACTCACAGAGAAATGTTCCATGCCGTTCACAGGGAAGTGGGGGTAAGAATGGTGGTTGGGGGTGTAGGGGGGTGGAGAGCCCTTTTCTGTGGCCATTACTGGGAAAACAACACACAGAGTTCAATGGCACAGAGATTTGTTTTACAGACTTCAGAACTCCAACTGTGACATTTTTTCTTAGCTGTTTGGCCTTAGGCAAAGCACTTAATGTCTTTAAATCACTCTCATCTGCAAGAAGGAGATAGTACATTTATAGTAAGGTTGTCTGAGGATAGAATAAGTAACATGTTTGACACATAGTAGATGCTTAGTTAAATATTAATTCCTTCACCTGCAGTCCTTATGGCATTGAAAAACATTAAGTACAAATACTCTTAATTATTGAGAGCACTATTATGTAACTAAGTTAAAAATCAAAGCAACAGAACATTTCAGATATTTGCATACCTTTGATATGCATAAGGTATATATATATATATATATAAAACTTTTTAAATGTGTTTTAGAATTCTTTTCTTTCTAGAAATAAGACTCATTAAAATACCTTGTATTCTAGTTTATAGAGACTATATAGTCTTACTTAATATTTTTTCATATTTTCAAATGGGCCTCTAAAGAGAGATCTGCCAGTAGCTGTACAATGCATTTCAGAATTAAGTATAAATGATATTTAGATAATTATTTGCTAATTTACTTAACTCCATCTTGCCATTTGTATCTAGTTAGCTCATCTAGCTAAAATCCTCTAGTTAAAGTCATGATAAAGATTTATCTCATTACTCTTTTTATGAGTTCTTGTTAATGTTGCCCTGGGAAAAAAATTAAGTTTGTAGCACATGCATATTCCAATATAGTCAAGCATTAAAAAAGGATCAAAGAAACATAGTTTACTTTATCTGGTTCACATAGTATAAGTGCCACAAATATTGCTATGTAATTCTTTTAGTTTATGTTGACTGATTCTGGTAAATAAAACTTCTTGGAATATTTTCCTGAATGAAAGCAAAAATCCTCTATCAGCTTTAACAATTCAATATTTTTATTACTCTGTGTGAAGTAGTAAATGTGCTGTCCATTTAATTTTAATTGTATTGTGGAAAAAGTAATGACATGGAGTTTAAGGCAAAGGCAACAGAGTTTGAAGAAAATATTTTCTTTCTTTTTTTTTTTTTTTTTTTTGGTGAAGGCAGGGTGAACAGAATATGGTAGAAGTTTCATTGGTTAAGTTTGTAATGTCCTTATTTACCAATACCAAGTTAACCAGTAAGGCTAAAAAACAAAACAAAACAAAAAAACTAACCACTTAGTAAGCACTAAAATTTCAATAAATTTGTGAAGGATTTTTGTGAAAGGTAGTAGAGACAACTTTCTTAGAATGCAAAATGTGATGATTTTGTTAAAGTGAGCGTGTTATGGATGTGTGCGCATTTATAACAAATATAACCATCTGCCATATCGTCATATTTAAAGGAAGAATTCTTACCTTAAAATGTATAAATGGTAATTTTTAATATCTTAAAAAATAAAACAGAATTTTACTGTTAACTAGATGTTCGGTTTTTACCAGATACTATGAATCTAGTAAAATTTAAAGCACTTCATACTTTTTTAATTTGGGAAAATTGAGGAAAATTTTCTAAGCAATATGAAAATAGATGATACTGAACTAATATATTAAGACATGTGAAATTTATTAGTGGAACTGCTTATGCTGTCATTGTTTAAGCTGAAGGAATTGTGTTACATTGAAATCAAAGTGGCAAATTGTTTAGATTTTAACAATAAATGTTACTTAAATGGGCTTTTAAACAATCTTTCCAAAATATCCCTTATAAAATGTCTTTAATTAGAGGTAATTAAAATATTTTAGAATTTGTGCATGTCTTACTTTGGGTAATGCTAATTGGGGTAATAAAGACACTCCAGAATTTCAGTGGCTTAATACATACATGTAAGTGTATATTTTGCTCTCATAACAGTATAGTGCAGGTGCTCCTAGTTAGCAGGCTTGTGGCTTTCTTCCCTGTGGTAATTTAGGGACCCTGACTCCTTATATTTTATACACCATTCCCTAAGGCCTCCTAGCCCTGCCTATTGACCACAGACCATTTCTTTAGAATCCCCAGACTTAAGGTGACAAACATCTGTCCACATTTCATTGGTGAGATTTTGTCACAGAGTCTTACTGGAATGCAAGGAAGATGAGAATATAGTCTCTGCATAGTGGACAGCTTGGGGCTTTTCATGAGGTTATTTTAGATGGTAGCACATATTTATTAAATTATATCTAAAATGAATTATAATACTTAAAAATTGCTTTCCATGTTCAAAGAATAAAATTGGGGCAAGGGGAAAAGAAGGGAAGGTGTAGAGCCAGAGGAGGAGGAGGAAGGAACAGGAGCTTCTTTGGGGATTTTGAATGACAACTGAAATCAGCGATTTAAAGATACAAAAAGCTAAGACAACATTGTAACTGTATTTAATAATCTTTAGTGAGTTCTTCTTTACTATCCAGTTATTGATTGCCATGTGGTGTACTGGATTTTGACTGTTTTGAGTTATTTCTCTTTGTACTTTGAAATCAGTTGACTTTGAATTTCAGTTTCTGGGGTATAATTTTATGGGAAACACATTTTTTTAATTTTCTTTTTCTGTTGAGAAAGCATATATAATTTATAGAGCATTATAAATATTATTACTTTATACTTTAAAGAAATATCATTTAAGTTGACCTTACTATGTTTTATTGTTTGCTTTGTTTTTGTAATTTTAAAGCCATTGTAATTATAAGATATGTTAGCCTTAATCAGAAAGAACAACAAAATCAGGTACCGTAAATAGCAAAAGCTTAATTATTAACTTGTGCTCCTGTTTCATGATGAAAATACTACAACTTGCTTTAGCTGTACTAACATTGAATCTCTAATACATTCAATTCATTTTATTTCTGAGCAACTTCAATTCTAATTGAATCACAATTTATTCTTTCACTGCCTAGGATTCTTGTAAAGTGAAACCTCAGCTGTCTGGTCCATCTATATTTATTTTCTTTTGAAGAGTTTGTTTAGAAATCTGGGAAATTTTATATATGTCTGTATTTCTCCAAAGAAAGATTTTTGAGTGGTCTGGTTAATTTCTTCCTGGTAAATATTTCTAATATGTTGTATTTTAAGAATTAAAAACCTTATTTGAGGCCCCATTCTATACCCATTAGTATTTCAGTTCTAAAGCAAAGTATGAAAGAAGTGGAAGAAACCCTTGTAAGGGAGATAAAACAATTTAGTGATTTCAAAACAATAAACAAGTGCAAGTCACTATAGTATAAGCTATTTACAGGTATTCGGAGAGGAAGTAACAAAATGGAATGGTGGGTAGGTCGGACTACTTAAAGAAAAAGGTTTTTGGTAAGCTTTTTTGAGATATAATTCACTTACCATAGAAGTAGTCCATTTAAAATATCTAACTCAGTAGTATTTAGTGTATTCATATTTGTGCAGCCATCGCCACAATTTTAGAACATTTTAATCACCTACAGTTAAATCCTGTATTCTTTAAAAATTAGCCTTCATTCTTCCAAACTCTTATTTCTAGGTAATCAATTATTTATTTTCTGACTGTATATTTACCTCTTCTAGACATTTCGTACAAATGCAATCTTAATAAGCAGTCTTTTATCACAGGCTTCTTTCACTTTGTTTCCAGGGTTCATTTCTGTTACGTATTTCTTTCTTTCTATAGCTGTATAATATGCCATTGTATGGATGTGCCAGCTGATCAACATTTGAGTTGTTTCTACTTTTTGTCTATTGTAAATAATTCTGCTATGAACATTCATATGTAAGTTTCTGAGTGTATATTTTTCAGTTATTTTGGGGTTATGGTGGGTCATATGGTTCCTTGATGGTTAAACTCCAGACTGTTTTCCAAAGTTGTCTCAACATTTCACATTTCCACCAGCAGTATATATACAAGGTCTCCAGTTTCTCTACATCCTTGCTAACATTTGTTATCTGTCTTTTTGATTGTAGCTCTCCTAGTGGGTGTTAAGTAGTATCTCATTGTGATTTTGATTAGCATTTCTCTCATGATTGGAAGTGTTTTTTCATTTCCTATTGGCCATTTGTTTATCTTTTTTTGAGAGAAGGTGTATTTAGATCTTTTGACCATTTTAAAATTTGTGTTATTTTGTGATTGTGTTGTAAGAGTCCTTTGTATATTTAATAGATACTAGTCCCTCATCACATATATGATTTGCAAATATTTCCCTCAATTCATTGAGCTATCTTTTCACTTCTCTGATAGTGTCTTTTGAAAAACAAAAGTTTCTAAATTTGATGAAGTCTAATTTGTTTTTTCTTCTGTTGTTTGTGCTTTTGTTGTCATATTTAAGAAACCCTTTACTAACACGCGGTCACAATGATTTATCCTTCTGTTTTGTCCTAAGTGTTTTATTAATTAATTAATTAATTTATTTATTTATTTTAAATATATTTTATTGATCTTTCACAGAGAGGAAGGAAGAGGGATAGAGAGTTAGAAACATCGATGAGAGAGAAACATCACTCAGCTGCCTCCTGCACACTCCCTACGGGGGATGTGCCCGCAACCAAGATACATGCCCTTGACCGGAATTGAACCTGGGACCCCTCTGTCCGCAGGTGGACACTCCATCCACTGAGCCAAACCAATTAGGGCTGTCCTAAGTGTTTTATAGTTTTAACTTTTACATTTAGATCTTAGATCTATTTTAATTTCTATATGATGTAGGGAGTCTAACATTATTCCTTTGCATGTGGATATTTAGTTGTCCCAGTACCATTTGTTGAAAAGGCTATTCTTTCCCTGTAGCATTGCCTTGTAACTCTTGTTAGAAACAAGTTAATCATGAATATGAAGGTTTATTTCTGGACTTTCTGTTTTATTCCATTGAACAATATTTTCCTTATGCCAGTACTGTCTTGACTACCATAGCTTTGTAATTAAGAAGTATTTTCTGAGTAATTCAGATTTCTTGAGTCCTCCAACATTTTTCTTTTTCAAGATTGTTTTGGCTATTTGAGGTCTCTTGTATTTCCATATGAATTAAAAAAATATTTTTATTGATTTCAGGGAGAGAGAGGGAGAGAGAGATGGAAACATCAGTGATGAGAGAGAATCATTTATTGGCTCCCTCCTGCACGCCCACATTAGGGAATTGAGCCTGCAACCAGGGCATGTGCCCTGACCTGGAAATCAACTGTGACCTTCTGGTTCATAGGTCAATGCTCAACCACTGAACCATGCTGGCCGGGCTATTTCCATATGAATTTTAGAATTAGCTTGTAAATTTCTGCAAAGAAGCCAGCTGGGATTTTGATAGGAGTTGTGTAATCTGTAGATTGATTTGAGGAGCATTGCCACCTTAACATTAAATCTTCCTATTCACAACATGGAATCTTTCCACTTATTTAGAGCTTTATTTCAACAACATTTTGTAGTTCTCAGAGGTGTTTTACAATTCTTTTGTTGCATTTATTCTTAAATATTTTATTCTTTTTGATGTTATTGTAAATGGAATTACATTTTTGGGTTTATTGCAAGTGTATAAAATACAATTGATTTTTGTGTATTGATTTTGTATTTTGCAGGTATGTTAAACTTTTTATTAGTTCTAGTGGATTTTTAGTAGATTCTGTAAGATTTTCTTTATACCAAAGATCTGTCACCTGTAAATAAATATAGTTTTACTTTTCCAATCTGAATGCATTTTCTTTCTATAATCTTGCCTAATTGCCTGGGTTAAAACCTTTACTACATTGTTGGAAGACATGTCAAGAGCAGATCTCTTTGTCTTGTTCCTCATCTTTAGTCTTCAACTGTTAAGTATATTTGCTGTGGGGTTTTCATAGATGCCTCATTATGTTGGGAAAGTTCCCTTCTATTCCTAGTTTGTTGAGTGCTTTATCATGAAGGGGAATTAGGGTTGAGTTTTGATGAAAGTGAAATATGAATTAGAAAAGTGAAGATGCTATGTCCAGTAATGAGTGACAGTAATAATGCTTAATTTGTTTGGAAAAGACAAACTTTTCCCTCCTCTTCCCCCTCCCCACCCCCCCCTCCCAGTTCTTCCTCTCCTCCTTCCTCCTTTAATGCTTCCTAATTGTCTTCCCATTGATCCATATACACATATAGCAGGTCCTTAATCCTTTACTGAAGATTTTCTGAATAATTCAGATTTCTTGAGTAGTGGAGACTATTGTTTATTTTGGAAAACAGACTGTGGAGAGTTTTGTTCTGATTAGTTTGATAGCTTGGTTGGAAGGCAGAGAAAAATAATACAAAAAAAAGAAGTACTAATCATAGAATTTAAAAGAAGGGAACAAACCTTTGTGATACTGAGAATATGGCTAATGAAGAATTCCGTGTTTACTTTGAATCTGACAGTCATCTGACTTTCCCCCCAAAATGTTTTAGCATCAATGGTTTTGTTTTTGTAAGTTTTCTGAAAAATTTAATAGCTTTCTTTTTAGGAAATTTTGCTTTACAAGGTAAAGTTATGTTTCAATTGATGTGGTTATTACCCTTTGTTTCATTTTTGAAACTTTCTGTTTCCATGTAGCTACATTCTGATTAGATACAATATTTAAAAAAATAAATCTTCATTGATTTCAGAGAGGAAGAGAGAGGGAGAGAGGGGTAGAAACATCAATGATGAGAGATAATCACTGATCGGCTGCCTTTCCTGCATGGCCCCTAATGGGGATCGAGCCCACAACCTGAGCATGTGCCCTGACCCGGGAAACGAGCTGTGATCTCCTGGTTCATTGATTGGTACTCAACTACTGAGCCACACCGGCTGGACTAGATAAATATTTTTAAATTTTTATGTCTGTCCTTCATGTTATAAGTCTCAGAAGTAAATAACTTTGGGTTTAGTTATGAATTATCCTGTTAAGGCAGAGTTGGAAAGTGGTAATAGAATTTTGGTTTATATTCTCTTGTGAGCAGGATTATTACTTTTCATTAATTTTTTTGTCATTTAAAAAAATCTCATTACAGATAAAAACTTATTTCTGATTTTCTTCAAAGAAATAAGTAGTTCACTTTGCTGTATGAGAGACTCATTCATACTGAGTAATTTTTGGTTTTCATTTATTAACAATAAAAATTGGTGACACAAAATAGAAGTCATAATATTTTATCTTCCTTATATTTATCTTTTGCAGAGAGAACCTCTCTCTCTCTGTACTATTACAGTTTAGAATCATAATCTTCTCTTCCCAAATTACTCAGGTTCCCTAAATAAGTAACATAGATCAGAGTTACAAATACTGCTGAGACAGTAGGATTAAACTTCGTATATACCAACTTTAATGTCTCAACAAAGACTTTGTTGGGATCTTTACATATATTCATTGTTAACTGATCTTAATGTTTATATTTAAACAACACAACAAAACTGACAGGGTGTGTTCTGCTAGAGGGTGATATTTAATGCAGTCTTCAGCATCTCTATATAAGTTTATGAAATAATATATTGTGAATTATGCACAGAATGATAACCTTGAAACACAACAATTTTAATCACCAAAAGCTTGTCTGTCATATTAATTAATAGTTATTAAGTATTTAATATCTATCAACTATAGTATTCCAGGTTCTGGGAACTAAAAAGAAGTTTTAGAATATGGGTATTTACTACCATATTGAACTACCGAGTACCAAGGACTGTTAAAAGCCATACCCTTCACTTTAGCTATGTAGTCTAAATTTGTCTTGCAAGCAGAAGGAAAAGACTGAGAGGTGAGGTGTAGGGCATGGTATCTATGATATCAAGGGAAGAGTGGTGTGAGATGTGGTGCAAAGGAAGTAAAGGAGAGCTGACCAGCTATAAGTCATGTAAATGTCTTTGCGTGGGTGTCTATAGTCACAACTGTTTTCCTGTTTGTGTTCAGTAAGAGTTATTAATAACAAAATCTATGAAAACTACTACGGACAGGGCTTTAAGCCCACAGCACCTACCACTGTGGAGTGTCCTCTGGCTCAGTGGGTGCAGTCTCAGGGATCTACTGACATCTAGGTCAAAAAAGGGACAGCTGGAAGACCTCAACAACCTACATCATTCATAACTGCATCTTTATGTGATAAGGAAGTTCTTTATATTTTTGAAAAATTTACTTTTCATTTTAGAGGAGTTTTAGCCTTACAAAATGGTTGAAAATATAGCACAACAGTTTCTACGTACTTCCCATGCACTTTCCCCTTTTGTTAACATCTTATATTAGAACTAGGAGCCCGGTGCACAAAAATTTGTGCACTCGGGGGGTGGGGGTCCCTCAGCCCGGCCTGTGCCCTCTTGCAGTCTGGGACACCTCGGGGGGGATGTCCACCTGCTGGCATGCCTGGCCAGCCTGGGTGAGGGGCTGAGAGCCATTTTCAGGCTGCCCACAGCCCCTTCAGGGTTCGTGCACTGGGGGGTGGGAAG
>PVJC01021147.1:0-28514 GCA_004026665.1 Murina feae | reverse complement strand
CTCTGGTTGGGGAGACAGATCAGTGGGGGGACGGCGGGGAGGCGGGGGAACATTAAAATGCAAGGTGAAACATATGAGTTGGATTCTACATGACCAAGATGTGTGGGAAAGGAGCAGGTAGAGGATGAGTTCCAGTCAAAGAGGAAGGGGAAGCCTTACCCTACTCCCTCAGTCAGAACCTAAAGTGGTACCCGGACTTGGTCTGAGCTTGTTATAGGCAAAATTGAAACAAGTGCAATGATGAGTGTGAGTTCACCTAACACCATCTGTGTCCACCATCATGTCAGCCCCTGCTGGTGCTCTGCCTGAATACTTCTTCCAGTAGGGAAGTCAAGTTAACTCTACTCCTAAGACTGAGAATCTTCTTGAAACCACACTCAGGATTATGGCAATCCTTGCTGCCCCAGGCACAGGAAGACTAGAACCCAGTGTTTATCAGAAACATTTGTTTTGTCTATGCACAGCTTTATCTGAGGGTAAAGCTTTTCAAAGAGATACAGTAAATAGTCAGGATCTCCTGGTTTGAAAAGCACAGCAGTCTCTTTGTGATACCCTCAGCAGGGTCACTCTCAATCCAGGACTCACCCACATATTGATTTATTGGCATTCTTTCTCTGACATTTAAAAATAAGCAGGTCTTCAAAAAAATAGGTAAATAAGCACAAATAACAACAAGCAATATTTTCTATCTTTCTTCAGCAAAGTGCAGGAATAGGAAAGAGGTCTTATATCTGCCTTGGAATTAAGTTTCCTAAAAAAAAAAAAAAAAAAAAGGCCAAAACAAAGTTCACAGTCTTCTCTGTCAGGTAAGGTCATTTACTTGCCCAACAACAGTTGGTGTTATCAAAACAGCCCTCAAAGAACCACAGTGGATTAAGGAAATCTATCAGAAAAGAAAGGCATCTGACAGCACATGAACAACTGAGGAATGAACTTAAGAGAGAATCATCTCCTGCCTAGAAAAAGTCAGCACAGAAAGCAGAATCGGGAAGACAAGAATGAAGCTTCCTCATCACTTTTCTTAGTTATTGTTGCGTTTTCCTGAAACCCTGTTCCCATTGGTCAAATAGATCTTCATTCTCAAGACAGTCAAATCTCAGTGACTCAAACCAGTGAAATCATTAAAGTCAAAGGAACCACATTAACCAAGCACGTGAGTAAAAGCCAAACTCTGAGGAACAGAAAATAGAGTGGTGGTTACCAGGAGCTGGCAGAGGGGAGGGGCAGTCAAGAAAACCAGGAGGAATGTTGGTCAAAAGGACAGATGTCCAGTTATGAGGTTAATAATTCTGGGGGATCTAATGTACAGCATATTGACTACAGCTAATAATACTGTTGTATGTACTTGGAAGTTGCTAAAAGAGTAGATCTTAAATGATCTCACCACAAAATGAGAAATGGTAATCATGTGGTATGATGGAGATGCTAGCTAGGGCTATGGTGGTCATCATTCTGCAATAAATAAGTGTATCAATCAACACGTACAGTTGAAATTTATACAATGTTATATGTAAATGATATCTCAATAAAGCTGGCAAAAATAGTAAATCAAAATATAAATAACTGAAAACACACAAAATAAGCTACAAATAAGGTTTTTAGAACATAAAGTATTTATTTATGCAGATGAATTTTCACCCTAATATATCTTATTAAAATTAAAAATAGCCCTATCTGGTTTGGCTCGGTGGATAGAGCATTGGCCTGCAGACTGAAGGGTCCCAGGTTCAATTCCAGTGAAGGGCATGTACTTTGGTGGCCGGCACATCTCCAGTGGGAGGTGTGCAGGAGGCAGCTGATCAATGTTTCTCTCTCATCAATGTTTCTGACTCTCTATCCCTCTTCCTTCCTCTCTGTAAAAAATCAATAAAATTAATAATAATAAATTTGAATTCTTCTCTTCCACAGTATGATATGTCAAAAAAAAGCCAACCACAGATCCCACAATTTCTTCCATCATTCATTCTACAAACATTTGTGAAGCAGCCACATGTAATAGGCACATGTTCATCAGTAAAAGTAAACCATAACCATCTTGAAGTTAAGTAAATGGAACCACACTGTCCAAGTGCAGTCCCCACCATGCCACTTAGTTTTAACTGTGGTATCTTGGACACATTCTTGAATGTCTGTATACCCAATCCCTTTATCTGTAAAATGTGTATAATCAGTGTCTTGATCTCACAGGATTGTTGTGAGGACTAAATAAGTTTGTAAAAATAAAGTAACACATCACAATGCCTGCCAGACCACATGAAACTAACACTATTAACAAATAACCATTAAACTCACAACCAGTCTTTATGGGGCACTTATTATATGCCATGGTCTAGTCATAGTAAACATGTAATAACATTTAATAACTATTAGCTCTTATTATATGGATCCTTTAGTTTTTAAAAAATCAGGACATATTCTGATTTCTATAGTTGTCGTTACTGCTGATAGCTTTGGCAGGCTTCCACCATGCTCTTAGTATAAAATCAGAGAAAACAGACCCAAGTTCATGATAGGTCTAACATAATAATCATCTTACTACATCTGAGTTTAGAACATAAGCCTAAAAGGCCTAAAAGACATTTCAGAATATACCCTATTTTCTGCCTACTATCCAACATAATCTACATTCCTAATAAAGAAAGGCTGTGTTCAGGTTAATTAGAGACTCTTCTTGGATCTTGTTTGAAAAAAAGAAAGCAAGAAGGCAGGTTTAGTTCAGAAAAAAAAAAATGCTGCTGCTCAGGATTTTGAGTTAGGAAGTCATAAGGTTATATCCAGAAAAGTTAACTAAAGCAAGGAGGATAAAGACAAGGACCCCAAGTCCAAGAAACAGAAACAGTAGGAAAAGATCAGACAGAATATCAGAAATTACAGCCATGGGGAACCAATGCAAGAATCAAGCTTGTCTAGGAATATATGCTTTACCTTGCATCTTCTTTTCACTGGCAGGGCACTCAAATATTGGTTGTCTAAATGATGCCATTTTTACTCCATGGTGTAATGCCTGCATATATACCTGGCATATCATGCTTACATTGGCATATCTCTTACCCTTAGGATAATGTAAGCACCCTGACATCATCAACTATGTCCTCAACTTGGCACTCCCAGAAAAACTTTTATATTATAGGTATTTAATAAACATTTTCTGAATGAATAAATAACTATCATGAACAAATTAGCAGACACCAAGGGAGTCTGATCCTGAGCCAACTACCTTCTGAGAGAGATGTTTCTTACATCCTCCCCAGCCAGAGCGAAGAGATGTCAGGGTGTGGTGACATCTGTTGGTGTTGTCTGCCAAGAATCCACAGTGCAATCTTCCAAGAAGAGCAAATCAGTTTTCCCTTTGGAGAACCACCCACCACAACCTCTCCTGACTAAAGGTAGGTCTAAGAGTTTAGGTAATCTTCTTCTATCCCTGTAATTTGAACCTTATGCAGAGCTTCAAGGGCAGCAAATGGTTAGAGCTGATTCAACCCAATAGTGCCTAAAAAGTTTGTCCATTAGTTCACTGTACCTTAATTGCCATAGTCATCTTGGTTTTTGTCCTCTCTGAGTCCTGGTAATTCAGCTGTTTCATTGAATCAATGAGCTTCCTTTGACCCTTTAACGTAAGTTAGTAAGAGTCCATTTCAACAGCTAAAAGCGGAGAATCCAACAGATGTACTATGAAATCCTTGTTCTGGATCACTGGTTCTCAACTATGCCTGCACATTAGCATCACTGGGGAGCTTTTAAAAATCCCACCACTTAGGCCACACCCCAAACCAATTAAATGAGATTCTATGAGGGTGCAACCAATACTTGTTAAAGTGCCCCAGGTGATTCTAATGTGCAGCCAAGGTTGAGAATCACAACTCTGGAGTTCATGTAAATATGTCCACCTGCCTACTCTAAGAAAATGAAGGAAAAGGGGCATTTGATATGTGAAACACTATTAAAGACATAACTTAACCCCATGGAAAGAATTAAAGTTCCACTCAGAATTCATGTTTTCTCCAAGAATTAAAGAATCCAGAGAATCTTTAATTGCTATTTTTATCATCAAGTAAATTTAAAGAACTTCACAAGTATAAGTGCTTTCTAATTTTATGAACAACACAAGTAAAGCATAGTGTCAATGAATATCCCTGTTGGATTGCATTTAAAATAGATCACAATAATCTATTCCAAGCTTGGAAATATTCCTACTAAAGAAACCCTAGAATCAGCTGCTCTAGCTATCTTTAGTGACGTCTGTTGACTGGAAGGTGATCATGAAAAGGGGAAAAACTGACAACTTTTTGCTTCCTCCATTCCTTCTTCCTTGTGAGAGACCATTTTTTAAACATTACATGAAATGTAATGAGACGTAAAAGCTAGCTAAGGAGCAAAGCAATTAAGTTCCACAGAATACAATAAATGTGTCTATAACAAGAAAGAAAGACATGTTGAAATAGTTGACATTTAGTTTGCCAAAGCAAGGACTTGCCTTTTCAAAATAAGAATGGTTTCTATAGCCCTGACCGGTTTGGCTCAGTGGATAGAGTGTTGGCCTGTAGAATGAAGGGTCCCAGGTTCGATTCTGGTCAAGGGCATCTACCTTGGTTGGGGCACACCCCCAGTTGGGGGTATGCAGAAGGCAGCTGGTCAATGTTTCTCTCTCATCAATGTTTCTAACTCTCTATCCCTCTCCCTTCCTCTCTGTAAAAAAAGCAATATATATATATATATATATATATATATATATATATATATATATATAGAATGGTTTCTATAGACAGACTAAGACAATAGTCCAGAATATATCCCATATCTATGTACACCCTGCACAAGGAATCCAATAGTGACAGATTGCTGCTCCAGCTGCCCTGGGCTTCAGTCATATTCACCATTACCCCTTGAATATGACTCATCCTCAGTTCATAAAGACCTGAGCTATACATGGGCTATTTTGAGCTCAAACACAGCTCATGGGTAATGCTGCACATGTACAATCAGTTCTGCTTCCTACAGACTTGGTGTGGGACCCAATAACCCTAGAAATTAGTTGGGCTCATCACCTTCTACCAGCTACAAAAGGCAGGGGATGTCTATTGGTGTTGTTTTTAAATATATATATATATATATATATATATATATATATATATATATATATATATATATATTAGAGGTCCAGTGCACGAAATTTGTGCATGAAGTGGGAGTGAGGGTGGTGTCCCTCAGCCCAACCTGAACCCTTTCCAATCTGGGACCCCTTTAGGGATGTCCGACTGCCCATTTAGGCCCGAACCCACCAGTGATCAGGCCTAAACGGGCAGTCGGACATCCCTTTCACAATCCAGGACTGCTGGCTCCCGACCTCTCGCCTGCCAATTGCCCCTAACCACTCCCCTGCCAGCCTGATCAACACCTAACTGCTCCTGTGCCATCCTGATTGCCCCTAACTGCCCTCCCCCTACCAGTATGGTGCCCCCAACTGTCCTCCCCTGCAGGCCTGGGTCTCCCTGCAACTGCCCTCCCCTGCAGGCCTGGGTCCCTCCCAAATGCCCTCCCTTGCTGGCCATCTTGTGGTGGCCATCTTTGACCACATGGGGGAAGCCATCTTATGATAGTCAGTTTGCATATTACTCTTTTATTAGATAGGATATTGCTTTCAGAGAGGAAGGGAGAGGGAGATAGAAACATCAATGATGAGAGTGAATCATTGATCAGCTGCCTCCTGCATGCCCCGTACTGGGGATATACTCTTGACTGGAATCGAACTTGGGACCCTTCAGTTCACAGGCCTATGCTCTATCCACTGAGCCAAACAAGCTGGGCCTGCAAGATTGGGCCCAAACTGGCAGTCAGACATCCCTGTCACAATCTAGGACTGCTGGCTCCTAATTACTCACCTGCCTGCCTGCCCGATTGCCCCTAACTGCCCCCCGCCCCCACCAGCCTGCACACCCCCAACTGCCCCTCTCCTGCTGGCCTGCTCATCCCTACCTGCCCCCCTGCCAGCCTCTTGCCCCCAACTGCCCCACCTTGCTGGCCTGATTGTCCCTAACTGCCTCTACCTGGGCCCTGCCTCCATGGCTTTGTCCAGAAGGATGTCTGGAAGGCCTCCTGGAAGATCTCCCAGTCTAACTACCATATTACCCTTTTATCAGTATACATATTATAAACTACCTCTGTTGAGCTCTCAATTCATTTTATCATCATACAAAAGTTATTTCTAAGCAAGTAAGTGACACCATCTTTGCCAAGACATTGTCTTTCCTAAACTGAATGAGTGATTATAACCCACTCTTTACCAGAGAGTGGATGAGAATGACCCACCTTAAAAGTATAGTTAGTAGGGATGCAATAGAAGTGTTCCCTCTACATGTTATCCCTGATGGATCACAGGACAACACTATTCATAAAAGGAGAAGATGTTGAGGATAATGAAAAGGGAGCTGGACTTGGAATTTGAATATCCACATTGAATCTTGACCTCTCAAAGATGCAAACTATGAAACCATGCACTCACTGGTCACCTCCAGTCACAGTTTCCTCCACTGTGAAATGAGAACGACAATTAACAGTTATCTCCCCAAATGTGAATGAGAAAAAAATCAATAACATATGTCTAAACACCAAAAAGAGTGGCCTGTGCTCAAATTTTGCTGAACCTGAACTTCAATCCTATTAGCATACAACAATGAGTCTGTATTGGCTATGATGAATGCCTGTTTCCTTTATTGTGCAAACGTCAGAAATGAGCATGGATTTATTTATTACCTGCAACCTTTACCTTGTTCTTTATACTTGTATATAGTTTCCAGCTTTTCCACAATAATCATATGTAACTTTTATAACCTAGAAAGCATATTTTATTAATAAAAAGATGGCATATTTTAGAAGTTGAAGTAAGACTAGAGACATTGGTTTCAGTGAATTGGGGGTTAAAAGTATTAGTTTGAAGTGATCAACGGACTGAATGACAGTAAGTTGAAACACTGAGATTGTCGAGGTGAGAAGCTTATGCCATTCTTATTTCTGTATGCTTTTAAACATAAGAAAAGCTTTCATCAATGTGGTTATTGTATACTTAAACAGTTAAAATTTTTGACTTATTGTCTGTTTATAATAACATATTGGACATTTATTGAGCACTTATAGCTTAGTTGTTTTTCAAATAATCATACCAATACTCTAAGAACTGTCCTTTTATTCCCATTTTATCTGAGAAAAATTCAAATAAAGCAATTCCCCCAAGGTTGTAGCCAATAATGGTTGTGTCAGGTACTACCATTAACCCACTCTACTCTCTTTCTGTGTACCTTTCTGTACTATGGGGGCAATAGTTTTCAGACTCCCTTACAGTTCTGGTCCTCCTGGGTTCAGCCAAGCAGATACACCTATGTAAAACAGAAAATGCAGACATGAGTAGCAAGTGGAGAAATAAGGTTTTTGATAAGCATAGTGCAGAGCCTGTGGTTCTTTGAGGGCAGCAATCAAGGACATTATATTCAATTCACAGGAATGATGACCAGCAGGCAGAGTTGATAGTAAAGACTTCTCTAGAGAAGTCCCTTGCAATTTTACAGTATTTCTGCTGGTTGCATTTTTTCTGGCTGCATAGCATGAAAGCTTATTTCCTGGACCTTGGAAGTATGAAAATTATCCAATACTTTGTAATAAAACCATTTCTGTTTAAACTATGTAGAATTAAATTCTGTTGTCTGCAACTAAAGGATTATGGCTGAACTAATGTATGTTTGGGATTTTATGCTTTCCCCACTATATCCACACTTTTCTTATTATTAGAAACTATCTTTTTTTTATAGAAATTGTCTAGAAAACAGACAAACGAACCTGGATACAGGCTTCCTAAGACCAGAAGATGACTTTAGGGCAACATAGCTATGACTGAAGAAGGTAAAGAACCAAGGAAGTTAAATAAAAATAATTGCTTAAAGTCAAGACTCTGGAAAGGATTAAATCAACAGAGATCTGAAAAAAGCAGCAGAAAGAGGAACCCAAGTTTCAATGATAGTGACAGAAAAGTTTAAAAGTATCTGGGCTCACATTCCAGAATAGTTCAGGGATAACACTGCTCTGGATAAAACACAGCAGTGTGACCTGGACCTGCTCACAGACATTTCACTGGGAATACTAGTTTACTGGTTCAAAAATTGTAGGTTAAGAACTATAAATAGTGTAGGCCAGGAACTGACAAACTAAGGTACCTAAACAAATCTGTCCCACTATCTCCTTTTATGAATAAAGTTTTATTGAAACATAGACACACCCATTTATTTACACGTTACCTATGGCTGCTTTCATATTATAGAGTTGAGTAATTGCCACAGAGATCTTATATAGTCCATAAACTCTAAAATATTTACTATCCAATCCTTTACAGAAAAATTGCTGACCTTTGGTCTAGGAGATTGGGAGGGCAAAGCCACTTGGAATTGATAATCAGTTTTATATATTTGTCAACAAAAGACAGGACAATTTGAACAGATAAAGGGACCAAAGATCTTGCCTAAAGAAAAGAAAGCTTTTTAAAAATGCATGTATTTTTTATTTATTTTTTACAGAGAGAAAGGGAGGGGGATAGAGAGTTAGAAACATTGATGAGAGAGAAACACCGGTCAGCTGCCTCCTGCACACCTCCCACTGGGGATGTGCCTACAACCAAGGTACATGCCCTTGACCGGAATCAAACCTGGGACCTTTTAGTCCACAGGCCGATGTTCTATCCACTGAGCCAAACTGATTAGGGCAGAAAATAAAGCTTTTAACCCTGTGGGTAGAAGCAACCTCCAAGAGTATTTAGTCTGCAGGTATTATCATGTGTGTGGGTTGGGGCTGAGGAACATCACAGGGGCTAAAGTGAGTAAGGACTCGCAGAGGTTGAAAGAGATGGAACTATAGCCAGAAGATGTCAATGATACATCATTATGCAAATAGAAGTGAAAAGTTTAGAATCTCGGCTTAAAGCCCCAGGAGGATTTAAGTGAGAAAAAAAGAGGTATGTCCAGGAAATAATAGGTAGCCCATTTAAGGACTATTCCTCAGAGGCTGTCATTCCTGGTGATTCCTAAACATTTTCCTATAATGACCAGGCACTGGATTGGGTCCCCAGAGGGTACTGAAGAATAACATTGTAGCTCATAGTACCCGAAGCGGAAGAGTTGCTGAGAAGTAGCCTTTGAATCTGACAGTTGAGGACGCCGTCAGCAATCCTTGTAAATGGAGGTGTGCTCTGTGTTGCTCTTTGCAATTTGGAAAAATAAGAGCTACTCTGAAAGGGGTCTCTGGGAATTTCGACTAGTAAGGAGGAATAGTACCCCAGAAGTGATTGAGATGAAAGGAAGGAGATGAAACAGTAGCTGGGAGGCATAAATGGGTCTCATGTTGCTCTCTGAAAGATGGGTGCTATGGCAGAAAACCCTTTTCATCATACGGAGATGTCAGCAGGAACAGCATTCTTTGTAATAGGATTTGACCTGTGGGTAAGCAGCTTCCATTCCCTCCGACTATCAGGAGATTTTTCTTAGCTATGTTTTGGAAAAACAGAAAAGAATGCCAACTCTACTGAAAACCACTATTAAATGCTACCTACACCATGCCTGTGGCTACTTTATCGGAAGGTAATGAGAGGATGACCAGAATAAAAATATTCTGTGGCCTTTCTCAGCAGCAAGTGGGAGATGTGATTGGGAGAGCATAGAAGAAAAAGCGAGAGCCCTTCCCGAGTGGGAAGAGCACAACAAAAGGCAGTTATTAAACGAATCAACCAACTCAGGTCCACACGACAACCTGTTGCCACAGTTGCACTATATCTCCTGGGGAAAAGTGAGAGATCAGGTCAGACACTCAGAGTGGTATTCTATAAGCTGAAGAAGCAAAGAGACTCCTATAAGCCCCAAATTCATGGGGCTTTGAAAGAACACTGAGATGTCTTTATCTTCTGGCCACCTCTTTTATCATCTTTAAAAACTTGCAACTCAACCTTGGGGAAGTCACTTAACCTTTTCAGGTCCCATTTCCCATCAGTGAAAATGGGTATGATAAAAATTGTGCCTTGCTCCTCAAAGAGTTTGAGCTATTGCTCTCAAAATAAAAAGAGAAAGTTATTCCCGTGGAAACTCAACACCTAGGTGCTGAGTTTGGGCAATTTTCTTTGTCTCCAAGGAGCACTTTGGGAGCCATTGGGAAGCAAGATTTCAATGCTTTGTTGTGCTTAACAGGAAAGGCAAAGTCTGCTTTCTGCAAGATCCTATGTACTTGGGCAAGATTCTGGACTGACATTTCTGCAGACTTTATCGCTACATACTTCTTGGTGAAGCAAGGTGTATGTATGAAAGGCTGGTGTCTCACAGGGAAAGTAATACTTACAGAATACTGGCTAACAGCTTGGATTCTATGGCCATACCATCCACATCACAGAATCCCAGCTCCTCCACTTTCTACTGTGTGACGTTTTTACAAATATATCAACCTCTCTGACCTTCACTTTCCTCGCTTGTAAAGTGTAGCTAATAACCCTACATACTTCAGTAAGTTATATTAAAAAGTAAAAGAAATAATGAATGTACAATACTCAGCACAGTGCCTGGCACACAGTAAGCAACCCAAAATGTTAGTTGCTAATACTATTATATGTTGATACTAATGAAGCTTCAAAGAGCCTGCTGTTAATTGTTTATTACTACCATGAGACAGGCATGACATTGTTAACTGAAACCCACAGGCCATTGCTTAATTCCACTTCGCCCGACCTTTTCAGCCTCTTATATTCCAACAAACCACGTAGAAAATATAAACATGCAACCCTATGCCTCTTCCTTCATTTCTAATCTTGTTAAAGCCAAGAATCGGAATGAAGAGGGAAGATAAAAAATAGTAGTGTCTTGGCAGTGGTAGGCATAGGCGTTAGGTGGAGTGATCTGCCGTCTATGGAAACATCTGGATTTCAATCACGTAGGATAGGAAACCTGAGGCCAACAGAGGAGCTGTGAGGGTAAGGGAGTTCAGAAGGAGCATGCCAAGGACATATTCAGTGTGTGAGCAGCAGGAACAAGCTTTGGGTTAAGGGACAAAGCTCATTAGCCACTGATGACTCAGAGTTTACAGGAGGTCATACAATGTAATAATGTAAGGAATGCGGGAATAAAGGAATGAAGCATTCCAGAGAAGAGCATCCTCAGAAACATGTCTCGAACAGCCCAGAAATGAACGCAAGGAACTCACTTCCAATCAAGGAATCCAATTCTCCTTGGCTCCAAAATGCCACCAAGAAGCAAACCAGTAAGGAAACAGAAGCCCCAGCTTACAGTGAACAACACCACCCAAGCACTATTCAAACACAGTCTTTGTTTTCTATTGCAGTTATTTGGCAAAGTCTAAATATCATTTTCAGACAATGAAAAAATAAAAGCAATATTAGAAACCCTCCAAAAACTAAATTATATGGCCCACTCTCTAGATTTAGCAAACATCTTTCTTCCTGCTGTGTTGTCCTTTATTAAAATCTAATACTAATGTGGGGTTAATGTGACAGCCCTGAGTACACAGATGAAGTTATAAAGGAAATAAGCTTTTATTACTTTTCCAAAGACAAAGCAATAACTTAGAATAACAGAAAGATGTTAAACTTTCTAGCACTCTGCACCCTCAAATTTTCCCTTTTTTGTTCTCCATATCACAGGGAAATTTTCTTATAAAAAAAATGAAAACTCCATTTACTAGTTAACAATAGAGCAATAAAAGTAAGAATAATAGCATATTCTTTGTGACACCATCTTCTAGAGGCAGGAAAAACTGTCTTTGAAATTAGCTTCAAAATTTAAAACTACTTTTCTTATTTTCAAGTACGTTGGGTTAACTGCTATACTATTACACTGGACTTCTTTTCATTCATTCCCCACAGCCAATTAGCCACTGGATTGTTATTTTTTAACCTCCTGAATATCTCTCAAGTCTGTAATCTCCTTTCAAATCTCCTCATATTTCAGATGCCATCAACCTTCTCAAAAGCATCCTCTTAGCCACTGGATGAAGACCTTTATAAATTGCATAGTTTATGTCCTTTCTTCCCTGCTTAAAGAATACCGACAACCTGTCACTTGCAGAATCATGTCCCTACACTTTGGCATGCGTCTATGGACTTCCTAGTATATGTCTATGGAATTCTTGTCTTCCCACTCCTCCCCTTATTCCCTACTCTCCAACCATCCATCCAAATCCCTAGCATGACCATTACCCAGCATCATTTTAACTCTGACAGAAATCCTGTGGTTCTCTAATGCCACCATGCTGTTGTAATTTTTACACATCTCACATTCTGTGTCTCCACTACCCTTCTTTCTGGTGTATTGTATTTAACAAATTTTTATATAGCTCTTATCACATGCCAGGTCTTATTCAATAAGCTTTATAAGCATCAACTCATTTAATTATTAAAATTCTATAAGACACATATTATTCTCCTCATTTTATAAACAAAGAAACACTGGCACCAGATCAGTTAGGAAACTTGAACCAGTAAATTGATTAGGGGAGAAAAGAGGCAAGAGTCAAACCCAGGTAGTCTAGCTCCTTAACCACACATTGTACTGCTTCTTTCTGCATCTTCAGTTCCTTGCTCTGCACCATCTCCTCTGCAAAGCCTTCTCTGACTACCAACCTCAATTGCTCATCAAACCCTCCTGTGTACCTTATGAACAGTCTTATTATATGACTAGGGGCCAGGTGCACAAAAATTTGTGCACTCGGGGGGTGGGGGAGGGTGGTCATTGAGCCCGGCCTGTGCCCTCTCGCAGTCTGGAATCCCTTGGGGGATGTCCACCTGTTGGCATGCCTGGCCAGCCTGGGTGAGTGGCTGATGGCTGTTTGCAGCGAGGCTGGCTGGAATTTATTTAACTTCTAAAGTTGAAACTTTTTTGCTTTAACCAGAGCCCTGGTCAGATTGCCCCTGACAACCCAAGCTACCAGTGCTTCCTTGAGCCCAAGACTGGAAGCAGGTCTCTGGGGTTTATTTATCTTCTATAATTGAAACTTTGTTGTGGAAACTTTGTTGCCACAGCTGGCCTAGGCAGACAGGAACCTTAGCTTCCTGCATCGCCAGGGCAAGCTTCCTGCTTGTTCCAGCTTCATGGCTCTGGCCATCATCTTGGCTGGGTTAATTTGCATACAGTCACTCTGATTGGCTGGTGGGTGTGGCTTGGTTTGTGAGCATGGCTTAGGTGTCTGGGAGTGATGGTTAATTTGCATATTACTCTTTTATTAGGTTAGATAACTAAGGGCCCGGTGCACAAAAATTTGTGCACTCAGAAGGGGGGGTCCTTCAGCCCGGCCTGTGCCCTCTTGCTGTCTGGGACCCCTCAGGGGATATCCACCTGCTGGCATGCCTGGCCAGCCTGGGTGAGGGGCTGAGGGCCATTTTCAGGATGCCCACAGCTCCTATTGACCCAATGTCCTAGCGAGGCTGGCTGGAATCAGGTTTCTGTGGTTTATTTATCTTCTATAATTGAAACTTTGCTGTCTTGAGCGGAGGCCTAGGCAGGCAACAAAGCCTCCTGTTTGCTTCAGCTCCATGGCTTCTATAATTGAAACATTGTTGCCTTGAGCAGAGGCCATAGCCAGCCTAGGCAGGTAGTTCCACCATCGCTGGTGCACCAGAAGCCTCCTGTTTGCTCTAGTTCCATGTCTGCCGGCTGCTAGCTTGGCTGAGTTAATTTGCATGCAGTCGCTCTGATTGGCTGGTGGACGTGGCTTAGGTGTAAAGGAGTGAGGGTCAATTTGCATATTACTCTTTTATTAGATTAGATAACCACAGTCAACATCACATTCTTTTCATTTTAGACCATGGTTACTAGAAGAAAGACGCCATAATTCATCATGGCTGTTTGACAAATGACCCAATGGGGATGACAGATAGCCTTATTACATGATTCAGAGTTGGTATAAGGAGAAATTCAAAGAAAGTAGAACTGGAAAATTATTTGATTCTTTCAGCATCTTGGATTTCCAGTTAACATTGTATGTACCCATAAATGACAAGGAAAACTTAAATGCATGGTCTTCCAATGCCCTCCCTTCATTCTCAGTAACTGTTACATAGAGCACCACTTTTCAATAGAATGTTCTGAGAACTTAGAAATGTCCTATATATGCAACTATCCTTTGGGTAGCCACTAGATATATGTGGCTAAAAAGGCTGAGGAGCCCTAACTGGTTTGGCTCAGTGGATAGAGCATCGGCCTGCAGACTGAAAGATGCCAGGTTCGATTCCAGTCAGGGGCATGTACCTTGGTTGTAGGCACATCCCCAGTGGGGTGTGTGTGTGTGTGTGAAGGAGGCATCTGATCGATGTCTCTTTCATTGATGTTTCTAATTTTCTATCCCTTTCCCTTCCTCTCCGTAAAAAATCAATAAAATATATTTTTAAAAGAAAAAGACTGAGGAACTAAATTTTTAATCAATTTAGTTTTAATTATTTTAAAATTTAAATAGTTACATGGCTAACATATTGAACAGTATGTGTTTGGGCCATTTGCAAATCAAAACAATGGTGGGGAACAGAGAAGGGATGGGAAAGGCATGTGGAAAGCAGGAAGGAATTTGTAAAGGACACTCGGTGCAAGGGTGACCAAGCAGCCCAGTTTGGGTGGGACTGAGGAGTTTCGTGGGGATGTGCAGTGCTAAAAATGTGATAGAACCAGGTGACCTAGAACAGTACGTCACAACGCAGTGCCCTGAAGGAACTAAGAGCAGGTTCCATACAAGAACTACAAAATTTAAAGCAGGAAAGAGAGTAGGAAAAAAAGTTTGAGACAGGCTGAAGATACAAGCTATGATGGGTGGGAAGAAGGTCATTATCTTGACAACCCTATGCTCTTCAGTTTTTCATGAGTCTACAGATTCTAACACCCATGTTCTAGTGTTGAGGCTTCAAAGAATATGTACAACTTGCTTTTATACCTGCTCTTTTTCAAATACATGTGCTTTATTTTACTCATCTGTCTCTTAGTTGGGGCAGTCAAGATGACAGCCTACTCAACTCTCTTTTATCTATCATTTAAATTTCCATTCTCATCCCATAATCTGTTAATCTTTCCAGTATCTCAGTGCAAGGCTGAATTAAATTCTCATATTGAAACCCAACGTGAAAGGCATTTCTTTGTGAGCAGCTCAATATAATGTTCTTGTAAATGACATTTCAAATGTTTGGCTCAGTAACAGAATGATAAAGAAGAGTACCCAGTGTTAGTACACATCAGTAAAAAGAACATTTTTTATTAGTCAGAAACCAAAAAGATAGAACAAGATAATTAAAAAAGGAAAAGTTTATTCCTGCTAGACTGCCACAGGAGTATCATGACTCAAAATGTAATAGTCACTGGATTCCTGCAGGAATCTAACTTCTTAAAAAGACATCAGACATCAAAGCCTGAGTCATGCCACATTAACCACCAATGGCTAAAGAAAAGTTTTATGGCCACTGGAAAAGTTAAATATTAGACTTTCCCTGAAACATTTAAACTCAGAAAAAGTGGTATTGTGGTTGTCATACCAACTTGTGTGCATGCTTTGTAGGCTTCCAGACCAGTCTTTGCACCCCCTTCTGTTGCTATGGTGACCCAAATAAATTCTCTCCTGAGATTCATTCCTTTCAGATGCCGATGCATCAGGTCAAGCAGGCAGGCAGGCTAGCAAATAACACACTGGCCCTAAACATTTTCACACTCTCTAGGCAGCCACAAAGAGCTATTGCTCTACACATCACACCCTACTTCAACAATTTCAAAACTATAATTCCATTAGATTGAGAAAAAATTATTCCAAGCTTTGGTATTTATTTTATTTGTCTAACCAACAATATGAATCCCTATAAAAGGCAAAGGATAAGAAGCAAAAGTAAGAAATTCTCTTAACATCCACTCTATCACCCTTATGATCACCAGTAAGGTCTGAATGATAATTTTCAATATAATAAAAATAACTCCAAGGACTAGCATTGTCTGACCTCTATACAGCACTAGCAGATATGGGATTTAGTGCTTAGAATTAGGAACTGGGGAGATGGTTGTGGGAGAGACTGAGATATATAATTGTGAAAGGAAGCATTTGGTTCATAGAAAATATAATGACATAATTCTAGGGGAATACCTAAAAGTCCTTCTTCACTGGAGATGCTACAGTTTGAAATCTCTAGTATGTGGGCACCCTCCCCCCATATATGCCAACTAAGTGTTGCATATATAGTACAAATACAGGATGGGACAAAAGTAGGTTACCAGTTGTGAGTATGTGAGACAGAGTTTATTCTTGTATTATTATTTATTCATCATTGCAATATTTTCCATATGAACAACCATAAACCTACATTTGCCCAACCCTGTAGTTCTCAAGGTAGGGAATCCTGACAAGCAGCATTTCAAAGTAGCAGTGTGTACAGATGCTACCTACATTCCCAAAAGTCAAGTCTATTAATTTTATCCAAAGATGTGCAACATTTGGACCCCAAACTCATACCAAGCACATAAAAAGAAAGGGTGAATTGGACATTATACTCAGGGTCTGTTAGTAATAATAACTCAACTGTATTAACACTCTCTGCCCCCTTAGAAATGCCTCATCGCAACACTATAAAGGTTGTTACACCCATTTTCCAGATGATGAAACTGAGGTACAGAGGATAAATAACTTGTCAAAAGTTACAGAGCAAAGAAGAATTGGTAATGGGGTTAAAATCTTAGTTCATGTCAGTGCTTGCAAGCTACCCTCATGCTATACTGTCCCTGAGGGTCTCCAATGCACTTGGATGAACCAAATTTTTACTCTCTATTTTCAAGTGTCTCTATATACTATTATTATATCACTCTCTAACCTCCACCTCTCAACACACAAGTTCTCTCTTGTTCTCCCTCCCCCTCTTTCTCTCAGCTAACTTTGTGGTTCAGGACTGAGTACAATCTCTCAGTAGCCAAGATCACAGGCCACTAGACGTTTTCACTGAGCCCAGGGTAGCATCCAGAGGACTATTATTATCCTGGAGGAATGACTCTGACAAGGGATGGTGAAAGCAGAAGACAAAGGCCCTTCCCATTTCTGCACCCTGGTTTCCCCAGAAGTGGGAAGAAAGAGTGAATTGGTTGCTCCCACACATGTCCCCAAGGACTGCAACTAGACCATAAGGAGATTCAACCCTAGAGTTCGATAAACCAGAATGGAAAGCTTTGAGCAACACATGCAACACAGTTAGATACAAAGAGAAAGGACCAGAGCAAATAGGACAGAGCAATTAAGCCAATAATACAAAGCTAGTTATCTTTGTGTCCCCAATACTACATAACTAGTCACAGGCCCCGGACACTCACTGGGAACCTGCCAGGGCCTGCCAGCCTCCTTGTTCACCCAGCTCCTTAGTGCCCAGCTCTCTCCTTTCCCTCCACTATGGGTTTAAACCAAGTTTGATATTTTGAGGGTCAGCCTGGGTATTTTTTAGCGACTTTTGAATACTATTAACTTTTTCCTTATAAATCGGTGTCTTTCCCTTATTAGGATTTCTAAACTACATATGCTGGAGAATCTTTGGTTTTGAAATGCTAGTTGGATTTCTAATGACCGTCAGTGCAAATGGGACTGACTATGAAATTTGCCTTAAAGGCAGCTAATTTTTGGAGGAGAATACATCTCCTCTATATATCAAGGGATGCCTATTTTTGACATCAAAGGGGCTGCAAACATTCATATTCCTCCCCAGAGAACAGGTAGGAATCTTATAAGCAGAGTGCTAGCATGACTCACTTGTTAGTCTTCACTGCCTGCGGCATAGTGAGTCTCAGCAACAAGATGTGGGGTTTGGGGTAACTGCCTCTTAAGTGGGTTCAGCTCTTAACCTGGATTTCATACTTTCCTCCTTCATTTCAAATGATTTAATTTCTCAAGAATTAAATTATTTTTTTTGAGTTCTCATAAATTAAATGAAGAGTAAATAAAAAGGCCTTAGACAAAAACTGAGTAATTTTATTAGAAATATGATAAATGGGATAGGTTGCAGCAGCCTGAAAAAAATCCCATTATATGCAATTAAAGAGCTACATTAATATAATTGTAGACTTCCCAGCATTTTAGCCGAGCACATACAGTATTTACAGATAATTGCATAGTAAGGGGGGAAATGCAAGCTGTGAGTCTAGCATGCATGTGACTCACGTTGTCAAATTAAAACCTGTTGGGTTTCTCCTTGAGTTATTATCTGTAAAAAAAAAAAAAAAGGCTTAATTTCTATCTTTTCAAGACAGAAAAATGCACAGGCATGAAAATGAAATGTTCCTTGTTAAAAACTATACAAGGCACAATGAAATTACAGACACTATTTAAAAAAGTAAGAGTCATTTGGATAATACTCATTCCAAATTTGTAACTCTTTGACTAGAATTCTACTGAGCCAAGAATTCTAGAGTGAATTAATATTGTAAACAATAGATAGGGCTCAGCTGGTTTGGCTCAGTGAATAGAACATCAGCCTGCGGACTGAAAGGTCTCAGGTTCAATTCCTGCCAAGAGCATGTACCTTGGTTGCAGGCACATCCCCAGTAGGGGGTGTGCAGTAGGCAGCTGATTGATGTTTCTCTCTCATCGATGTTTCAAACTCTCTATCCCTCTTCCTTCCTCTCTGTGAAAAATCAATAAAATACATTTAAAAAAAAACAATAGATAGGGAACATGTGTAACTTACTTTTATGCTTATGCAACCTCTGATATTAGCATTATTTGCATAAAAATGATTCTAAATTACAAAAGAGCCAATAGTTAAAGACAGATATCATAGAAGAAGTGTTTAACTAGGCTGGAAGAAATTGAGTTCATACTCCGCTCTGTTGGCAATAAATTATACAACCTTGAAAAAAATTAAACTTTCTAGCCCTGTTGCCTCAGCTATAAAATTCAGTGAATTAGATAAGACACAAGTCTCCTCAATCTCTAGAAATTAAAATGTTATCTAATTATTGAAGAAGGCCCTGTAGGGCAAATACTTATCAGCTATGAGGTTGAATTATTAACCTAAATTTATAGACAATTTTACATTTTTAAAAAATAGTTAAAGTTTTCATTAATTTAAGTTCACCTACCCTCAGATATGGTATGGAAATAACACAGGCCAGATACTTCTGACATTTAGTAGTCCTTCATTACTCTAAGACGGGGGCACTTTTCCAAGACCAAGTGGATGCCTGAAAGTGCTGATAGTACCAAACCCTATATATGCTATGATTTTTCCTACACATGCATATATATGGTAAGGTTTAATTTATAAATTAGGCACAGTAAGAGAACATTATAAACTACAAAATGGAACAATTGTAACAATATAATACAATAAGAATTATGTGAATGCAGTATTGTAACATAAAATAAGGGTTAATTTAACTGCAATGTCGATCTGATAATTGAGACAGCTACAAAGCTGGTAGCTGGGAGCTGGTAGTGTATACAATGTGGATACACTGGACAATGGGATAATTCCTGTTTCAGACAGGATAGAGCAGGAAGGTTCAAGATTTCATCATGTCTGTAGATACAGAGAACTGACTGACAGCTGTCAGAGGGCATGGGAATGGGGGTAAAAAGGTAAAGGGATTAAGCAAAAAACACACAAAACAAATTCATAGACAACAGATAAGAGTATGGGGATTACCAAAGGGAAAGAGGGATGGGGGAGATAGAAGACAGCAAAGGAGGGATTAATAGGGATGGAAGGAGACTTGACTTGGGGTGATAAACACACAATATAATATACAAATGATATAGTGTTATGGTATGGTACACCTGAAACCTATATAATTCTATTAACCAACTAGTGGCCCAGTGCATGAAATTCATGCACATTAAAAGGGAATTAATTAGAGGAAATATTTTAATATTGCTACTTGCCCTTTCTCTATAATAGACATGTCAGAGATGAAAGAAAATTAGTAAAATGTATATGAAAATCTTCCTCCTGTCAGACTCTGGTGCACACTGCAGGGCCCAGAGTCAAGTCCCTGCCTGTCCGCATGAACCTCAAAATCGCATAAGACCCAGGCCCTGCTGGCCTCACCCTCATTGGACAAGATCCAGACCTGGCTGGTCCCACCCCCATCAAGCCCCGCCGGGCAGGGGATGCAGCCTCAGGTCCCCCATCCCAGCCTGGTGCCACGCAGCCTCAGGTCCCTGCTGATCACTTGTTATGGCTTGTTACAGGAACCCTGCCTCCACTGTGGGCACAGCCATCTTGTGCTACAAGAACCCTGCTTTCACTGTGGGTGTAGCCATCTTATGACAGTGTGCTGGTCAATTTGCATATTACCTCTTTATTATATAGGGCTAGAGGCCCAATGCACAAAATGCATGTCCCTGGGTGGTGGGGCTGTTCCTCAGCCCAGCCTGCACCCTCTCACAATCCAGGACCCCTCAGGGGATGTCTGACTGCTGGCAGTCGGACATCCTCTTGCAATCCAGGATCGCTGGCTCCTAGCTGCTTGCCTGCCTGCTTCATCATCCCTAACCACACTGCCTGCCTGCCTCATTGCCCCTAACCACTCTGACTGCTTGCCTGATCACCCTTAACTGCTTGCCTGCCTGCCTGATCACCCTTAAATGCCTCTGCCTCAGCCCCCGCCACCATGGCTTTGTCCAGAAGGACATCCGGAATGATGGCCAGAAGGTCATTCAGCTATCGGGTCTAATTAGCATATTACACTTTTATTCTTATAGATATCACCCCAATAAATAAATATTTTTTAAAGATCTCATCATGCTATTCAGAATGGCATGCAATTTAAAACTTATGAATTATTTATCTTTGCATTTTCATTTAATATTTTTGGGCTACAGTTGATCATGGATAATTGAAACTATGAAAAATGAAACCACAGATAAGGAGGGACTAATTATCAGTAACTATAATAGCAATCTCCACATATACTGCATATGTGCAGTATCCGTCTAATCTATCTAATCTAATAAAAGAGTAATATTGAAATTGACTGTTTCTACGGGACACCTAAGCCATGCCCACCAGCCAATCAGAGCAGCAAATTAACCCAGCCAAGATGGAGGCCGGCAGTCACAGAGCTGGAGTAAACAGCAGGCTTCCGTTGCACCAGCAGTGGAGGAAACTGCGTAGGCCGGCTGGGCATGTCTACTATGGCAACATTCTTTCAATTATAGAAGCCACAGAGCTGAAGCCAACAGGAGGTTTCGTTACCTGCCTAGGCCTCGGCTTAAAGGAACAGTGTATCAATTATAGAAGATAAGTAAACTCCAGAAACCTGCTTCCAGCCAGCCTTGCTGGGACATTGGGTCAACGGGAGCTGTGGGCAGCCTGAAAGCCTGAAAATAGCCCTCACGCCTGCACCCAGGCTGGCCACACCCCAATGAGGTGAGGAACCCCACTGCGGGGCTTGGCCAGCCTGAAAACAGCCATCAGCCCCTCACCCAGCTGGCCAGGTACCCAAGTAGGGACTCAAACCCTGAAGGGACTGTGGGCAGCCTGAAAACGCCCCTCAGCTCCTCACCCAGGCTGCCCAGGCACCCCAGTAGGGACCCAAAACCTGAAAGGGCTGTGGGAAGTCTGAAATGCCCCTTAACCCCTCACCCAGGCTGGCCATACCCCCTGGGGTGAGGGTCCCCACTGGGTGGGTTGGCCAGCCTGAAAACAGCCATCAGCCCCTCACCCAGGCTGACCAGGCACACCAGCAGGTGGACATCCCCAGAGGGGTCCCAGACTGCGAGAGGGCACAGGCTGGGCTGAGGGACCTCCCAAGTGCACAACTTTTTGTGCACCAGGCCCCTAGTTGGAAAATAAATGCCAAAGGAAGTTTTTTGTGTGTGTGTGGTTTTTTTTTTTTATTACTTTATTTATTACTTTATTTATTTATTTATTTATTTATTTATTTATTTATTTTTATTGTTTAAGTATTACATATGTCTTCTTTTTCCCCCATTGACCCCTCCCTGCCCACTCCCACCCCCAGGACAATCCCCTACTGCTCTAGTGTCCCTGTCCATTGGTTATGCTAACATGAATGCATACAAGTCCTTTGGTTGATCTCTAATCCCTCTCCTCCCTTCCCTCCCTTGCTTTCCCTCTGAGGTTTGACGGGTCCATTTGGTGTTTCTTTGTTTCTGGGTCTGTTTTTGTTCATCAGTTTATGTTGTTCATTATATTCCACAAATGAGTGACATCATGTGATATTTATCTTTCTTCGACTGGCTTATTTTGCTTAGCATAGGGCTCTCCAGGTCCATCCACGCTATTGCAAATGGTAAAAGTTCCTTCAAAGGAAGTTTTTATGAGGTTAATTTTACATTAAAAGAGATTAAAGAGATTAATTTTATATTAAAAGAGATTATTTTTAAATCATATGGCTTAAATATGTGTCAGGACCATGGTGGTGATCACAATAGTCATCATGCTAAAGCCTATGATGAGCACTGGGTACTTCATTGAGTGCATTGGGCCCTTAAACCTCTGAAGAATCCTGCACTTTCTGACTATCTCCATTTCACAGATGCACAAAGTAAGCTTTGAAGAAGCTGGGCAAGTTGCCCAGGGCCACCCATATGCAGGAGACAGGGCTTGAACTCAGGTCAGAACCTAAATCTAGAGCTATGTACAAACTGGTTTGCACATGGACTCAAAAAAAGAAAGTTATTTCCTTCTGCCCACTGCCCTCTAATCATTAAAGAGGTCAGAGGGAAATGGATATGTAATAAACATCCTCTGTCTAATTTAGCCTGCTGAATTCATGAAGAATAAGTAACCGATCCAGCCATCTTCCCCACTCCTGCCTCTGTATGATGGAAAACAAATGTAATCGCTAAAGGGTTTGGATGGAAGCTATCAACAGAAATGAAATCTCAAATGATAGCTGCCCAGAACCACACAGCAATACATTATCACTCATATAGTCCATGGAACATTCATTCATTTTCTTGAACATCAAGTTCAACTTTGCAGGAGCCAAGTTGTGTTATAAAACTAAAAAAAAAAAAAAAGGCCAAAAATGTTGATATGATTGTCTATCTACCGGAAGGGAGACAATTTGCAGCAAAATAATTGGTACATTTTCCCACTGCATTATGTTTCTCAAAACATGTTACTGTGGGAGGAGATTAGCTTCCCCTTTCTTCAGGAAAAAAATGACTTGTCTCCTATAGTGAATAGAACTGTCATTCTGAGAGCTGACAAATGCTAACAACCTTTGGAGGTACAGTGTGGAAGCATCTAAAAAACAAATAAAATAAAACAAAGACTCCAGTAACCAAAGAAGGAAAGGTCATGAAAGAAAATAATAGGGTAGAACCCTGAGACATTAAAAAAAAAAAAAAGAACTGGATATCTGCTTAATGCTAGAAATAACAGAGCCATACAATCAAATGAAAGAAACCAGAAATAAATCATTCTAAATTAAAATCGCTTCAATTAGCTTACTTTTTAATGTAAGGCTCCACAGCAATAAATTGAATATAACAAATTTCATTCTGTTTTGCTAAAAATGTAGTTGTACTAGAAAGACAATTAATAGAGCTGGCCACTAATGTTGAAAATAATAGCATTCAGAGCCAAAGATGGGATAATTGGCTTAGGTAGTCCCCACTCTATTATGTACTCTATACCCCTGGTCCCATTACCCTGGTGGGATTAGAAAAAAAGATTGGTGACAGGGGAAAATAGACAGGAGACCATGGGGTGATGTAAGAGTTCCTGGGAAGCTGTTATGAAAGATTTGAATGAGATTCTGGCAGAGGTAGCAGAGGTTCTGGTCAATCCTGGTTTTCCTTTTTCCTATCAGAAAATGCTCTCAAATAATGACATTTTTATGGCAGTATTTTCTTCTTGCTGTTTTTTTGTTTGTTTGTTTCAACAAATAAAAATCTGCAACTGACAAAACTCATATATTTGTGTCAAGATAGAGTATTTACATTTTTGTTACCCTAAAAATATTCCCAAGTATTTAAAATAAAATTGGAGGGTACCAGTAAAAACCAAAGTGTACTTAGAAAAGGGGTTTCTGAACAATGGCAAGCACTGTACTGTATTTCATGGACATGTAGATGTTAGAGGTGGAAGGGTATTCAACAATTTTCCTGAAGGTCTGTGTAGCAAGTTCAGTTCTTCACAACCATAACAAAAATCTGACCATTGTCTATTGAGCACTTGCTATGTGCTCTGCACTGACATGTATGCAAATACTTGACATATATGAAGTTATTTGCTCTTCATAATTCTATGAAATGTACTATTATCATTGTTATTTTGAAGATGAAGAAATAGGATTAGATTCTGAATACTTAATCAAGATGCCAATTGGTAATTTTTTAATAGAAGCTTAACATTGTGAATTTTATATTGTTAGGTGTTAGATGTCTTTGTGTCCTTTTTTCTTGAGCTAAGTTCTGGAATGTAGTTAAGTTACTTGGGAACAATTTGATTCTTTCAGGTCTTGCTTTAAAGGTTTGCTAGGCAGAACTAGAAAGTAATTACTTCCAGGTCTAAGTATTCTCCACTACTGAGCAAAATTTTTCAGATGCCCCACAAATTATGAGGTTTTAAACTCTGGCTGGTGGGGACAGGAAGTGGTCCTAAGCCTATGTGAGTTCCTGGTCCCTGGGGAAAATCCTTTCAGGTGGTTCTCTCCCCATCTTTGGTAGTTTCCTCCCATGAATGTGCTGATGAGCACTCAGCCAAAGACTCAAGGGGACCCTGTGTAGATATCCAGAGCTCTTTCTCCATGTAGCTCTCTCCTCTCCAATGCTTCACCCTGTAAATGCTGACCCTGGCCTCGCTGGATTCTTAGTTCCATCTTCTCAACTCAGGTATATTGCCTCTTCTATCTGGTTCCCCTGCCCTGCCCCTTAGTCTGGAAACTCTCTCCAGGCAGGAACAATTATAGGAATTGCCTTATTTATTTCCCCTATCCTGGAGATCACTATCCTTTGTGGCATAAAGTCCAATGTCTTAAAAACTGTCCAATGTCATATATACTGTCTGGTTTTCTAGATGTTTCAGGAAGGAATGTAACTCTAGTCCTTGTCATTCCACGTTAGTCTTCAAGCTCAGATTTGAAGCTAAACAATCAGATTTCAGAACCTTAAACCATTACTGCTACCCTAATTTTTATGAAGTCATTGGGACTAGAGAGGTTAGAAAAAGAACTAAAGAGCATAACATAAGCCTGGCTAGTGTGGCTCAGTGGTTGAACATCGACCCATGAACCAAGAGGTCGCTGATTTGATTCCAGGTCAGGGCACATGCCAAGATTGCAGGCTCCATCCCCAGGAGAAGGTCTGCACGTCATCTCTCTCTCTCTCTCTCTCTCTCTCTCTCTCTCTCTCTCTCTCTCAAAATTAATAAAAACAGATATATTTTTTAAAAAAGAACATACCATAAAAAAACAAAATCTCCTTATCATACAATTTTTTCTAAAATGCTGTTATTTGTACAGTGATATTAGAAAGGGGTAATAGAAATAGATTCAGATCCTCTGTTGGGTTAAATATTTTCCCCTAGGCTCCACTATCAGATTTTCCTCTGAGGGAATGCCCACATTTTCTGGGAGCATTAGTCCTAGGAGATCATTCATAACAATTTTAAAAACTGCAGGCAGCTGCCTTTATGTTAATGAATCTCACATATCTTAACCACATAAAGTATGACCAAGGTATGGGATTTTATTGATGACTATGACCAACACAGGAAATCTTGGCATTGCAGGTATATCTCACTTTATCCAACAAATCTGTTCTTAAAGAGTTGTGTTTAAGTCAAATTTGAGTGAACTGAATGATTTCAATTGCATCCATGAAGCTTACTATTTAAGACGCTAGTGATCCCTTTTGTGAATTGCATCAAAGCTTCCTTAGTCTTCATGAGAGGCTCTGCAGCATTGTGGTTAAGAGCACAGATTTAGAAAACTGTCAGGCCTTGGTGCAAATCTCAGCTTCCTAGCTATGTGACCTTGGCCAAGTCATATACTCATCAAAGTCTCTTCTTCTATATAGTGAGGATGCTAAGATACCTACCTCTTAGGTTGTAGGAGGATTCAGTGAGCTAATCCCTGTAAAAGTGCTTAGTGAAAGTCTGATATTTAACACTATATAGAAGTTAACTATTAGCTCTCTTCTATAGAAGAATGCAAATTGATAAAATCAAAGAACATAAGAAATAAGAAGTTGTCAATTCTAGTTAAAAGTTTTTCCTAATATATTCTGGGTGTTAGCCTACTTTTAAATATATTAAAAGTTAGACAACCCAGCAACTTCTTCAAATACTTTCATAATTAAAATAATCCATTCTGATATCATTCTCTTTAAATTTTCATTTGTCATTCATTAACAATTATATACCATGGTAACTAATTCTGCAGTGTTCATATCCTTTGGATATTCAGGTTATTAGATAACTACCTCAACACATCACACTCCTTTGGTTACCATTTCAATCAACTATATACATGTAGTTAGTTCTTTTATTTATTTTCATCTTTTTAGCTTACATGAATCAAATCCTTTAGCATTAAATATTCCTATAACTTTATATAAACAGAATTTTTAAATATAATAATTAACTTAACATTTTCCTTGAAATCATAGTAAAAGGAAAAGTCCAATGTTCTCTTAAATCTGTTATTTCTAATTCACACCCAAACATATCTACTCAGATAGCCATAGAATACTTCAGACTGGACATTTACTAATATATCAGCCCATGAAAGCAAGTTAGCACTAAAAGAATTGACCCAATAAGTCTACATGAATAAGTATAATTAGCATTTTTTTCATAACTTTTCCTTAGGATCTCCCAATGCATCTGTGTTTGAGAATAAATTCTAAGTATATTTAAGGTTTCCTGTATTTTAATTTGATAAATCTGGCAACCCGTAATATTTTTGAAACAGGCATATGCTTGTATATTCACCATGTCTAGAAAAGGCTATATGTGAGCATAACTGTGCAAGTTGGTAGAATATTTAAAATCCTGAAGGTTGTCAATGGTATAAAATATGAATATTTATTATATTTAAAAACATCTTAGTATAATTTATTTTTCCCTGCTGATTCCAACAAGTTTTAATGCAACACAAATGTAAAATGTCACCACCTTATTTAAATACAGCTTCAAAATCAAACACTAAAATGGCAATTGAGGGCAAACTTAGCCCTCATTTCAGAAATATCTCTTCATCAGATGCATCATTATTTTATGTTAGTAGCCTTTTGTAGCATCGAGCAGACAAGAGGTCCACACCAAAGCCAGTTTCAATTAATTCAAGATGGAAAATTTCATGTGACACTATCAAACACTTTACCAAAATTGAGATAGATTACATCTACAATTTCACATTACTTTTATCCAATGATCTTGTAGCTCTATCAAAAAAAATCAAGTTTTTCTGTCATGATTTGTTCTTTTTATATTTCACAATGTCCATTCATCATTATCTGTATATGTTTTATAAATGCTTGCAGGTTTTCTATTAATGTTCATTCTATTCTTTCAATGAAGACTTACCTTACTTTTGCTAGATAATTATGTCAGTGTTGCTCATTTTCTTAAAGAACAATAATAATTATTGTCATTAGGATAATGCTCAAGAAATTAATCCTTATATTTTGAGTGATTAAGGGTTCAAATCAATTCTACAATACTTATTGCACATTTACTAATTACTTAATATTCTGCCAGTGTAGGGAAGATAGATTAGAAAAAAACTTTCCCCTGTAAACCATTGATCTAACTGAGGAGATAAAATACAGACTAATTGGAATTTTGCATTCATTGGTATTCAGTGTTCGGCAAACTCTAGCTGATAAAATTAATTAATTGGTTAATTGATGAAATATATCTTATTATTAAAATTCAAGTTTTCATGCCTTATTAGTATTTCCAGAGGTTCTGATTTAGTATTTGTGTTTTTAACAAGGCACCTCCCAGGTTATTCTAGCTTAAGTATGTGTGTGGTTTTATTTTCAATTATAGTTTACATTCAATCAGCATAAGCATTTCTTAAGCTATCCTTGAAAGAAAATGAAATAGTTAAAAGTATGAGAGGACTATAAGGCATTATAGTTCAATATCATACAATAAGACTTTCCAACAGAATCGGGACTTTAAGAATAACAGATTAGCACAGTTCTTAACAGTATTACCTGTATTTGCAGTGCTAGAACTGTTTTTGAAACATACTTGATTCATACAGGTCGACATTTTCACACACCATGATCTTCTGCAATTTGACCAAACCAACTAAGCAATGGAAGAAACATTACAATGACTTACCCATGCAAAACAAACAAACAAACAAACAAAAAAACATATCCTTACCAAAAAAGCTAAAATAAATTTAACACCAAGATGAATTTTTCTGGGGTGCTTTCACTTTATATACATTGGGTACATTCCAGAACTTGAGGATTTATCCATTTTTTTTTAGTGACAATCCAGAAAGCAATAGCTAGATTTAATTTCATAGTCACCAGGAAATTTTATCCCA